>JAHZNA010000459.1:0-18678 GCA_027743935.1 Sinodicranocentrus sp. ZH6 | reverse complement strand
AATAAAACGGGATAAGGAAAAGAAGAAAAGAAAGAATTTTCGTTGCAGCATAAATTTTTCATTTTGCTTTGAGTAATTTGTCATTCGTTTCACATGATTTTCATAAATTCTTTTCTTTTGCAGAGCAAAAGACGAAAGCGATTTCTATGCAGAAGAGACGAATGAAAAATTACGTTTTTTTTCTATACTTTTTTGTACACATGTACAAACTTTTCTATCCTCTAAATCCAGACATACATAACCGTTAAACATGTGTACTGTATACTTTGCTTACACACGTAAGCGTATGTGTACATTGTCAGTGGTGTAATGCCTTTAATACCCAAAACTGGATACGGAATGAATAACAAACCAAACTAAAATACCTAGATATTGTATGTATGCAATAGGATAAGAAAGGATTTCGCTTCTTGAGCTTACTAAAAGCTACACAATATTTGTATTCTTTGCTATGATAAGGTTTTTAGTTGACAACTTTGAAAGGAGCTGGCAAGTGAGCCACCCCTGTTCCAACAATTTTTTGATGCAATACCGTAGACTCGGATTAGTTTTAAAAATTCTGCTTAGGAAGAAAAGGAGTGGTCAGAAAAACTTGGAAAATGTAATATTTGCATGGAAAAAGTTTAACTTTAATAGTAAAGCTATTTTGTAAGCGAATAGGAAAAATAACTGATGTGATACTGTATG
The DNA here is from genome assembly GCA_027743935.1 of Sinodicranocentrus sp. ZH6. Lineage (NCBI taxonomy): Eukaryota > Metazoa > Arthropoda > Collembola > Entomobryomorpha > Entomobryidae > Sinodicranocentrus > Sinodicranocentrus sp. ZH6. The sequence continues at coordinate 17,991 of JAHZNA010000459.1, read as the reverse complement.
GATATGTTCTTATCAAAGTTAAGAATGCATACTTAATATTAACTAGGTGCTTTTAGTTATATAAATGTGATTCTTACCGAGTACGTCTATATTGCCTTGCATGTGAGAATGGTCACCTGATGGAGGCATGATTGGAGGAAGGTCGAATTCCTCATCCCCAAAATTTGGGGTGTGAAATGTCTGTAAACAAAATAATTATAAAAGTTATAAACTGAAGTGAACGAATCACATGATATAATATCTCAAAAGTGATGCCTTTACTGAAGAAAAAAGTTTTCAAAAATATTACCTGATCTGACATGTATCTAGCTGAATGATGGGTTGGTGAAGCAATGGATAATCCCACCCCAACACTGAAGTTATCGGATCCCTGTTAATCAACAAACATAAAATAATGGTTAAATCTCGTCGAATCAGTTTTCACTCAATTAAATTCATCCAAAAAATTATGAATATTAGTTTTGGGTAAAGAATAATAAGTGTTGTAAGAATATTTTCCCCCTACAATTCAGTCCTTGATTCCTAAACATTTTGTCGAGGAAGGAAGCAAAAATAATATTCTCTATTTTACATATTTCTTTATTTGCATTATTGTGACAATCTTTTATTTTTCGTTTTATCCTTCAAGTTTTTTATGCACCCCTTTACTTCAGTTTTACCATTTTTCACTTTCTTTTTTCCTTCCACCTTCACATTTAGTGCTGGTAGAAAAGTAAAAAAAAGAGAAGAGAAGTAAAATACTAAAAAATTTAATCTAGCCAACACTCTTTTTCTCTCTCACACTCGCATATCATATTCCACTAACAAAAAAGGAAAAACAAGGAGAAGAATGAACTTAGAAGAGGCAACTAGTAATTAAAAGTTAGTTTAGTTTTTCTTCTCCAAGCCTAGCCCTTCTTTTCTCTTTTTTCCCTTCAATTTATCCTGTTACAGCATACGCTAGCTCGGAAACTAAAAACTATATTATGCTACTTCATTCTATATACCCATATTATTATTACTATTATTGCCAACATGTATTTATTCATCAATATAGTTCTCCAAAATGTATCTCTTATACAGATATAGAGCTACACACGACTATACATTGTAATGCCATCCCCCTATTAAATTACTTCAGTTCATGGACATATACCAGAGGAAGAGAACGTAAAAAACTACGCACATTAATAGTATATACAGCTGGATTTTTAAAAAAACAGGAAAAAGAGTAAATGAGAAAAAATACGAGAAAACTTACAGCGTAAGTGGCATAAAAAGGAAGTGTAGAGTTATATGCATAGTGTATGCAACCTGAAACTTTCTATTTCAACAGCAAGAAAAAAAGTAGTAAGTTGAGTTACAAAATACAAGGATATTGCTCTGCCTTTTCTCTCCTAAAATCTAATATCATGTTGTGCAGTCTATTACGCGACGGTGGGGAAAACACTTAGCAAACACTTCCCACCTCTTCTTTCCCTTTCACTAAAATAATACTTGTGTTTCCCTGTTTCCTATTTGGGAGATGAGGAAAACAAAAGTAACGAATTCTATTTAGATAGGAAACAAGGCTGTTTAAAAGGGCTTCCAAATCCCATTGATCACAAAGAAATGATCAATCCATAGCATTTTTGTCACTGAGATACGCAACATTCCATAATTTTGGGTTTATATTCTTTCTCATATAGTAGCTAACCGGTTGGAAAGTCTACAAATATAATCTAGAACATTTTCGTCAACATTGAAAATTCTCATTTAAAATTCTAGTGCTTTTCAATACTCAACGTATAAATAGGAAATATATGCAAAAAGGTACATGTTCTAAAGCATCTCTTCAAAGAAACTTCTGTCAAACAATTTCACTTTGCTTCTGTTGTCTCCAGCATTAAAGAAGTTAAACAACTTCAGAGGAAATGCCAAAGTGTGAGGAGTTACACACAACGACAAGACAGTACACAAGCCATCATCACAAAGAAACATCACATAATTGCAAACACCATTTTACACGCCTAAATTGCTCTCGTGTACAAAAGAAATTTTCTCTTGAAGTTACTCCCCACCTCGCTACTATAGGACCACCCTCGCAAACATGAGCAAATGAGAAAGTATTAAAAGTCTTTTCGCCCCACAAACTGCCCACAAAACAAATGTTGTCTACCACAAACACACCATAACCACACCAAATTGAAGAACCTGGGCAAAAACATGAAGAGACGAGGGGAGAGATAATATTCAACATAAACTCTGATTTTGCTGAATAGCAATAATAATAAGAGGAGAGTGAGCAATGGAGGAGCAGCGAGCCAAGAAGAAATGAAAAACTTGTGCTGTTTCTTTGTTTTTCTTCTGCTACTAATAATCATTTAATGCTTCCACCAATTAAAAGTAACCTTTTCTACGATGATATACCGCAATCTTAATACTTTCCTCTCGTCTTCCTATCTTCCTTGCAAGTCCAACATCATAATCAACAACAACCAACTCTTCGTCATGATGATGATGATGATGTCGGTATAAATGATAATGATGATGTTGATGTTACATGCCCATGCTGTTCCTCCTCCACTCCCGTTTTATGCTCTTTCCCCTTACTTGTCTTCTTGACTCTAATCAAGTCAGAAAATCTTTCACAACTTCTTTCCAAGAAGGAGCAGAGCAAAAGACAAACTAAATAACTGAACAACTTTTTCTTCTGTCTGTTCACGCGCATAATATAATTGTGCCAAAGAAGTAATCTCAAAATCGGATTCATATTCGCAGACATCACAAGAGAGCTTGCTTTTTTCTTTCTTCTGGATCTATTATACAGAGAAATATGTTACGCCAGTTTGAACGATTATATGCAAATGTTACCAAATAACTATACACATTCATTGTACTCAGTGTTTCATTTAGAGGGATGTAAATCGAGGATGCTGATGGTGATGAATACATGAAAATGATGATACACTTGCGAGATCACATTGTTTTACGGTTTTCATATCTAAACTTGATGTGGCATATAAATCTAATAATGTAGGTTTAATGAAAACCTCTTTCATTTTTCCAACTAGTACGTTACAGGCAAAATCAATGCTCACTAATGATACCAAGAAAATTGCTAACTTGTACTATTAGCTCAACCTATAATAAAGCTGAGAGATGTTTCGCCGTCCTTGCATCCTAAAGAATGTGAGTGTATCACAAAAGAGAAAAATCCTTTCCCTTCGGTAATGAATGAAACAATGAAATAATACGTTTGGTCATAACTTACCACTGTTCTATTTGCTCTAAATGACCACTTTCAAATATACTTTCAGCTCTGTGCCATGATTAACTTTGGACATTACAACATGTTTTTTTGCTCCTCATAAGGGAAAAATCATTCATGTTGTAGACTACAAGGCAATGTAAGTCATTTATATTTATTTCATACTTAAAATGAACGATGATGATGCAACATTTGCGCTTTGTTCGATGCAGTCCACTCACCTCACTTTATCATTTTCAAAACGTGGGCTCCTGTACTTTTAATTTACATAATGGGCAAAAGTTTTCAATTGTTTTATTTTTAAAATTAAAGTTTTACACATACCCAACCGGTCCCTTTATTTTTAATCACCGATAATTACCCCTTGACAAACTTTAAAACCAATGTCTAAAGCTAAAACATCAGTTTTGCAATCAGCAATTTACAATTATTCAGAATTATGTGCGTGCACTAGTGACCACACGATTTATTGTACTGAAGAAAAATTGCGAATCCAGAACAAAGCAGAGTAAGAAAACAAATACGTCATAAAAAAGGGAAAATTACAGAGCACACTTTTTTTTGACCTGAGTGAGTGTTTGTTCATAAAAACTGTCTACACATAATTTTTGTCCTAGCAGTCATTGACCACAAAATACTTAAGAAAACAAATACGTCATAAAAAAGGGAAAATTACAGAGCACACTTTGTTTGACCTGAGTGAGTGTTTGTTCATAAAAACTGTCTACACATAATTTTTGTCCTAGCAGTCATTGACCACGAAATACGTCAAGAGTTATAAACTTGATTCAAAAGTTTGTGGTTTTCAGTTGTTACTTTGTAATAATCGTAAATACATTGAAAGGAACTCAAATATTGATCTTAAAATCTAAAAGGACAATACGGTATGTATAACACTAAGGTCACCCACCGCCACTATCCAGAGAGGACAAAGGTCATGGACTAAAATGAACTTTTATTTTGAAAAGCAGAGGTGAACGGTAACATCATAGTACAAGCTATTACTACAAAAGTGATGGTGCACTTCTTTCTAGCTCGAGGACGTTGTTCCCACATGATATGCGTTTTCAGTATTGGGTTCATGTAAAAACACTAAAAGTAATATTACAGGAAAGATGATGAATGCCCATCAAATCTGTTGTTACTTTGTAATCATCGTAAATACATTGAAAGGAACTCAAATATTGATCTTAAAATCTAAAAGGACAATACGGTATGTATAACACTAAGGTCACCCACCGCCACTATCCAGACAGGACAAAAGTCATGGACTAAAATGAACTTTTATTTTGAAAAGCAGAGGTGAACGGTAACATCATAGTACAAGCTAGTACTACGAAAGTGATGGTGCAATTCTTTCTAGCTCGAGGATGTTGTTCTCACATGATATGCGTTTTCAGTATTGGGTTCATGTAAAAACACTAAAAGTAATATTACAGGAAAGATGATGAATGCCCATCAAATCAATTTTAGAAACAATATTTGCTCACATGAATCACTCTTTATAATCGAATCATTTTGTCTAGCAAGAAATAAGAGAATTCTTTCTCGTCTTCATTTTCCCCCTACATATTTTTTCAACCCCTGTCGTACCCCCATCCTCTCGCATCCCTAGCTGTATGCTATGTTTTCCTTGTCGACTTGGTCGACAACCGGCAACCCAGTCAACACAACTCATTTTCGTTTGTTTTTCATCACTCAACTGAGTTTCATCCCATTATTTCCTGACTTTATTATTACATATACGGGCAACGTTAGCATACACGCTTTTTACTTTTAAAAAACTTTCTTCTTTCTACGTCGTTCATTTAGAAGGGGAAAAATTTAATTCCATATCATGTTTTTATAAGAACACGGCCAACCTTATAGCATAGTGATTCTACTACAGGGAAAATTAAAAATCTGAAATTCTGACTTCCTATTTTTGTCGGTCTTCATACGCCTGACGAACTCTATAGTTATTAACTAATTTCAAAAACATTTCCTCATTCCAGAAAAACCTAAACGATAAACTTTGAGCTCTATTCAAAGTATGCAATGCTTTCAATTTCCCGTTTTCAATTTCCACATCTTTCGAAAATTCACAAAGCAAACCAACCATTGGAGTTGAGTGAGCCAAAGATGTAATTTGTGTTTTAATGCAATACTAAGTACATTACCATGTAGAAGGGAAGGGGTAGAGCGAGTAGAACATTTCGATACTCAAAATTACTGCACGATCTACTCCAAAACACGTAATATTATGACAACCAGAGAAAAGGATCAGAATTTACGACGTGATAAATTACAAAATAGACCATGAGATCGTGTGAAGAAAAAAGTTTTTTTTTTACTTACATTCATTCAAACAACCAGCTCAATTAGCCATTGAAATTGGACAGATCTCACCAAGTAAAAAACACTACGTGTTAGGTACATAGGGAAATTTAGACTACGACGTTGGATCACAATGCATACATTACCTAATCTGGGAAAAAATCTTGATATTCAAACATTTTGAAAAGGAACTCACGCCAAAAACCTAATGCATGGAATATTCTCAGGATTTTCTTTTTGTACTCTATTGTATTTACTCATCATGCCAGCCATGAGATCGGAGTCGTGAGTGCATGCATATAAAATAGGTAAATACTGTCTCTTTTCAATGCGTATAAACCAATCAGGCAGAGTATTCTCCTTAAAATATGTAATTACGTGCTGATTACAAGAGTATTAATTATTGGACAAACACTAATTAGACCTAATCAGTGCTAATTATGCTTGAAAGAGCAGGAATCAAGTATGTATGGAATTTTTCAAGAAGGGGAGAAATGTGAAAACAATTTTTCCGTTTACAAAACAAGCCTTGTTTGTCATGATTGAGCCTTGTCTTCCCAACAAATCATAAATACTATAGGTCCGTTAACTGTCATCTTTTTTCATGTTGTCATAATTGTTTTACAGAAATAGGCACGACGACGACGACAAAGGACGTCGTGCTCGTGTTTCTACATCATACCATGCTCGTATCAATGAACCCCAGCCCAATCACATTTAATAAGTTTATCAAAGACATAATTAAAACTTTTCCAACATAATTACTCAGATAGGAATCTCCACTCACTCTCCCATTCATAATGATAATAATGTACCGTTTTGTAATGCAATTGTATACGTGCACTTATCGGAAATTAACACAAACTTCACAATTACATCACTTCCCCGCTGAGAGCAGCGTGTCTTTCTTTAAAAACAACCTGGCAGGCTTCAGTCAGGGGAAAAGATACAGTGAAAAAAACAGAAAGTTCTCAGAGTTTAGTTGTCAGCAATTCTGTTCGCTGTAAAACAAAAACTTTCAAAGTGATACGTAAAATTTTCAAGTGACCAATTTCTGATCGTTTCTATAATACAGTTCAACACTTTGGTCCATCAGCAGAGTGAAAGCAGAGTACATATCAAACTTAGAGGCTGGGAATAGCCTACTAATGATAAATAAATGTACGTGAGTACATTTACTCACAGCATTGGAGTTGAACAATTACTGATAACTTATATGTATGTCGGTATCAATCAAGTTTTGTTAGGTTGCCGCAATATCTGGCTAGATATCATTCATTCGCTATACGACATGCCCTCACCGTCGTTAAAACAGTAGAGAAGTTCGTTGGCTAACAACCTGCATTGAATTCAACATGAAGTAAGAAAAGCGCTACTAAAAATGAACAAAACTACCAGTAATATACTTTGTTTCACAAACTCTGAAAAGTCTAGTGAAAAAAAGAACTTTCTCAGGAACTCCGGTCTAGTCGATAGTTGTGCCGGTGCTGATCTACTCTAGAAGTGTGAACTGGGAGAGTTACATGCTTTTTTTATTATTTGCTACAGGGCAACTTACTCACTCTTCTCTATGTACTTATTAGTCCATACACATAAAGCATTAGAGTGGCAGCCTGTAGTACAATTCTCAGTTTAAGTTCACAACCTTTTGTAAGGAATCACCCTTCCTTTGTAACTGGATTGCACATCCAGAGAAGAAAAAAAGGGAAGAATAACAAAAAAATACTGGTAGGGAGAGGAAAAGTGTTTTGGAGGGAGAGAGAAAGAAAAAATGAAACTTTCATTTTCAATTAGGCAGATTTTTTCAGAGAGAAAGTTGAAAACATGTAATTGAATTTTTTGAAATTGATTATTATTGATCGTTGTAGTTTTCAAGTATTCTTCCTCAATTCTGAGGGTATACATTAGACACAGTTACATTATTTTCTCCCAAGGTTTCTTGACATATATATTGAATTTATGGAATATATTTTTTTGGTATTTCTACTATTTCGTTGTAGTTTTTATTTCAGAACCAGAAAAAAAACTAGTAGCACCGCCTTTACCATTATTAAATAAAATTAGCGTTTTTTGAAATTTTATGATACGTATTTAGACAATTCTGCATAATACATTGAGAGTATAGACTGTACAGTAAATGAAGCTACCATATAATATGCTCATCCTAAAAAGTATTTTTAGGTACTTGGTTAGGTCGAAGAACACAGTATGCTCAATTAGCGGAATACAATGTAATGGAACGGAACATTCCAGTATTCAAATTATCTTGTATTTTATGAATGACTGATTTTACCACTTTCGCTAAGTAGGATTTAATAAACGTTCGTTTTCAGAGAGATTGATATCATATGCCTATTACCCCATTAAACCAACTAATCCTGTCCAACATGCATTCATTGTCTGAATAAAAGTTAAAAAATTAAGATTCCTATCTCGCAACATTTTTTCATTGAGAGAATAATACAGACAGTGTCAAATTAGGCACAATGCTTTTATCCGAAGCATAAAAGAAAAATCACAGTCAAGCATAAATATTCCACAACTTTTGTAAAGGTACCACAGCAGCACCAACTGCAGGATCTATATATTCCAAAATCGACATTTTGATTTTGACGTAATAATAATACGACGTGATGATGTCCTTGTGACGATGTGAGCTTCTCGTCAGTCAGGAAGTTGCATAAAAATGAAATATCCGAAGCATATAATATACTTTTATACTGTGTAGATTTCACCCTTGCACAGTATTAAAAGTGTATATTATTAAGCATTCTGCCATTATTACAATCTAAAAGCTAATTCCTTTGGCTTCCTTTTTCTTTTTCAACATGGCTTCCTCCTTTTTAACGTTCATAATACCATTTTGTGCTACAACATGCACCCAGAACATTGGACAATTAATGTGCCTACAAAAATCCTGCCCTAAAAAGATACCAGCATGCAAATGAGAAAGCTCAAGTTGCTTTTCTACCTCTTCTGGTAAAAGGTAATTGTCACTTGTGTGGCACTTCTCTCCATAGAGTTAAGCTGATTCTCATCAGAATAATATCAATCATTCTCGTCGTCGTTATCATCATCGTCTGCCAGAAATGGCAACCATTTGTACCACTCTATTGCACCACTGCATTTTTCCCTTCTTTCGAGGAAGAATTCAAGTGTAAAAATGTCTCATTTGGAAAGGAAGATATAGGACAGTGGTGGGAAAACGAGTAAAAATATCAGGAATGCTACTTGCCAAGAGAGGATTTTTTTTCACAATAAGAATAATAACGGTAACAAAAAATAATAATACCCTTTTCCCCTAATAATATTCCAATCCATCATTCATTAGTCATCATCATCTCCTTCATAACAGAGTGCTCAATCATGCATATCATTCCCCAGATATATAAAATAAAAAATGAAAAGGAGTCTGAAAATTTGAATGCAATACTATTTCTCAATTTTCTATGAGATTCATCACTTTTCCATCTCGTCATCACTATCATCATAAGTGCGAGCTAGAGAGACAGGAGTCTGCAATAAAGGAGAACTAGCCATAGATCACACACCATACCATAAGTCAAATCAGAAATGCTAACGAATGACTGTATTATCAAGGAATGAATCAATGAATGGTACACATTGTACAGCTACCACTACTAGAATCACATTTATACATACATACTATTGAAAGAAACATGGGTATATTTGTATATAAACCGAGCTGAGTTATGGTAAGGAATTCGTAGGTTTATAAATGAAAGATTCCACTGAATATCATTACAATCTCCTTCACTTGAACTCAATAGCTGGCAGCAAACAAATTTTTCAATGTATCCAATCCAAAATCATAATTCAAAATCTCTCTCTCTCCATGCATATCCACATTCACATCTCTTCAGACGATGGGCTGTGAGTATATATATACGGAACAATTCAAGGAACTTGAGTTGTTGGAATTTTATACATTTGAGACTATGTAATCAATAATTCATTTCATGTCCCTTCTTCTCCTTCCCTATGTTGATTCTGTGTCCTCTCCTTCCTAATATTTAATTCTTGTCATAATAATCTGCATATTATGAATAACATTGTGTTCCTCATCAATTTATTGGACGTTGTGTAGGGCGAATGGTATGCATACCTTCGAATTACACGCATCTATTGAGCTAGAGAGTAGAGGATAACTGTAGCTAGAGTTATGAATGTATGTGATTTTAATTTAAAAATAAAAAAATCTCGTCAGATGATAAAAACGGATGTATGTAAGCAAGTGTGTGCAAATATATATAGGAACCCTTTATTATCAATTTCATTCAGTCAGTCGGTATTAATCTGTACATACACAAGTCTGTTTGTGAATCATGAATTGTACAAATTCCTTTGTGTGTTACTTGGAATTCTGTAATAAACATTGTAACCGTACATTCTCGCAGGGTAGGGGATAGTCCTATAGACTTAATTATATTTAACAGAGAGTATTAAATCCTTGAGAACAGAATGGCATTATTACAAATATGAATTAAATATTCTACTCACACGATTTACAATCATCATTATTAGCCAAATGGAAAATCAAAAGCTGCTGAAATTCCACATATTAGATAAGTATTGGAGTCTACTGCAAAAGTATGCTAGCTTATCAAATGTCTATATCTGCCATTCAAGGAAAACTATTTTGCAATAATTCTGCAAATTATTTACGTACGTCTACAATTTTCACGAAGAGCCTATGATGCAATATCAGTTTTACATTGAATACGTTTTTAAAGAATGATTTTCAGCTTTTCAATATTTATTTTCAATTTCCCATCAGTAGAATTGTCAGTCGTGCGTATGCCCTTATGACACTCTATTCCCTACTCCACAGCAGAATATCAACGACAAATACACATTTCTCATAATCATATAAGAGAAAATGTCATCAAGTAATAACAAAACTGTAAAGATAACTCCTTCCATAGAGAAAAAAGGGTTAGTCCCGCTTGCTCCGCTCCTCGCTAAACGATAACTTAAGAGAAATTGTACAAGAGAGGACATTACATGATAAAAAAAACTCCTTTCATATGAATTACTAACTAGAAAAAGAAAGTAAAAATAGAATATCCGTTTGACAAAGTTTGTTTGCCCCGTTGCTTTAACAAGATTTAAAAGCAATATCCTTTCTAATATTGGACACATTAATGTGAAAAGATGTTGATGACAATATTACACCGATGTACGCCATTCCTACACACCATAGCAAGGATTTCTCTTTTAAAAAACCGGTTCTTTTCTCCCTTCTAATTTCAAATAAAAACACACATACCCTAAAACCCAATGGACTGAACTAGTAAAAGAACCAAAAATCCCATTCACTGTGCATCTCTCTAGGTATAAAGTCTAGGAAGGAAAACACCTTTCTTTTTTCCCTTTTCTCTTACGTTTTTACACTCACATGAAAATGTATATAGCATTCAAAATCAAGATAACTGGGAGTTATCATTGTGATCATCATCATTTGCTTTCTTCCTACCCTCTCCATTTTTACCCTTTTTTCTAAAAAAAAACATATATATTCTTATACTTGCGCCCACACACACAGTATCTCTACAAGAGTAACATCTATCACACTTTTGAAATAACTGCCTGTTATGTTTTTAAATCTTCCCGGTTTGTTTTCTACGTCCTACCCTATTTACTTCCCTGAATTCATCTTTCTCTTGCTTTTTTTTCTTGAGAGAGAAAACAAGTAGGAAAGATAATATATGACATTCTATATCCTTTTTCGGATTTCTCTCATATATCCACACAAAAAACCAGTTACTTTACTTCAAGTTTTGCATTTTATTCAGTTAAAGACACCGAGAGTACCTAACAGCGATATGTTACAATCCTAGTCTACTTCTCCTTCCTCTCTCTTTTTCCTGTTGTTCCAGTCCCGTTCTTCTCGTATCCCCTTGCCTTGTTCTATTCCATTATCATGTAAACACACCAGCTGAAACAGTGCTGGTAACAACATTTGACATTGGAAGAAGAAAAAATGGGGAGGAGAGGAAGATGAAAAAAAAATTCAAGAGACGCAAATAATAATTCATCTATATTCCATTATAAGATTGGATGAGTAAGAAAGCAAAGCTTCATCATCATCATCTTTGTCTTGGTTCGCTGTGTAACTACACTTTATACTTATATGCCGCACAAGAACCTGGCAAATAATAAGAATGGAGAAACGTACTTGTTCTCTCTCTCTAACACACACACAATGTCTCTTAGGTATGAATCTACACGTGTATGCCTATCTGAGAAAATAGAGTTTACTCTTGGAGCGCATTTAAGAACATCTATGATATGATGATGATGACGACGACTTGGATGCTCTGTTGATGATGGTTGATTCACAGTTGATTCTACATTCACTTTTGTATTAGTTTGCTTAAGGTGAGGAAAATAAGTTCCTCTTTGTCTTGGTTCGCTGTGTAACTACACTTTATACTTATATGCCGCACAAGAACCTGGCAAATAATAAGAATGGAGAAACGTACTTGTTCTCTCTCTCTCTGTTCTCTCTCTCTAACACACACACAATGCCTCTTAGGTATGAATCTACACGTGTATGCCTATCTGAGAAAATAGAGTTTACTCATGGAGCGCATTTAAGAACATCTATGATATGATGATGATGACGACGACTCTTGGATGCTCTGTTGATGATGGTTGATTCACAGTTGATTCTACATTCACTTTTGTATTAGTTTGCTTAAGGTGAGGAAAATAAGTTCCTCTTCTCTTCATGTACATTTCATAGATGCATACATGGAGCAAGTTGACATTCATAATAATCTCTATTCTCGTCCTTTTCTCACTCAGTGGCTTTTGCTTCCAAAGTCGGATTGGAAGTTGTAAATGTACTGTGAACTCTTGGTGTGTAACGATGGCTCTATATATACATACACGCATGCTATTATTATTGCAGTTCCCAAATCGATTTCATTCTTTAGCTTTTCTATAATATGCTCATCTGACGTCATGAGGCTATTTGTTAAATTTTTTTCAGTCTTAAGCCATATTTCAATATAATCTGACGTGTAATCAAGATTATTTCGGGAGCAGAGAAGTCTCCACACACACACGGTAGCAATAGCTTATAATGGAGAGTTTGTGCGAGCAAGAAGAAAAAAGGAGCCAGTGTGAATATAATATAATATGTGTGGCACTGAGATTGTAAAATATAGGCTGATCTCTTCCTCTTGGCATTGTAACGTTCCTAGTTATTGCTAACGAAGTAGTTAGTGAAGCATTGAATGAATTGTTAGCTTGGGACAGTTTTTATGCAAAGTTAGAGGAGGAACGAAGGAGGACAATATATTCGAGGCTGTTCTGTCGACCTGTATTATTAATACAATTGCCACCTCGTGTGCTGTGTCATTCATAGCAGAATATCATCCATACAGTTTTTTCTTATTATTATTCCTTCCTATATATCTGAGTCAAGTCTCTGAATGGAATAGGGACTCTTAAGGAGATCACATATATATTATAATTGAAACTCGTCACATTAAAATTACAGAGTATTAGTAAATTCAACTAGACATTCTAGCACTTCACTACACACATAACAAATGGGCAAGCAGAAGAAAAAATCTTAATAATTTTAATAACATTCTTGAAAGTTTGACCCTGAGTAAGGATCATGAGTACTAATATATGGGAGAGATCTAATTTAAATACGAGTATTTGCACTATACCCATATATAAATATAGAATTTCATGATTTTGTTTACATTTGCAAGACGCAGTAAATATTAGACGCTAACAATGAGTGACAATGTCATATGAATATTTGCTCATGAGGTCATGCCACCATCAACATCCTCTCCTGCTGCTACTTACAGATTTACGTTGTGCATACATCTAAAGGTAGTTTATACACCTTCTAGGCTAGGTCCTTGGTTTGCCTTGCCTTTTTTAAAGCTTCCTAGGAAGCATCATCTTCTTGATCTTCTTTCGACAGAGAGCTCTCCAGCTTTGCAGTGTAACTCATAAGGAGACAAAATGTAAGTTTCTACTTGTGCACTTCCTCTCTCTGTGTCTACAAGCAAGCAAAAGAGTCTTTTCGATCCATTCCCCTTCCTTCTCTTTTCATTTCATTGCCATTGCCTGTTAGTGTTACCAACACTAGCAAGTTTTGTAGAAGCAGCATAGCTTTGACATGCTATTATTCATTTCAAAGATGACAATCAGAACAGTGGTGAAGAGAAAAAAATCAATCGTGTTATCTTTCAACATGATTAATTCCTTTTGCTTTTATTGCTTTCATTTCAATTGTGACAGGTTCGTATTATATAGTCGTGTTATCTATGCTCCCTTCTTTACTCTTATATCCATGAAAATTATTAGGGAGGAGGTTTAAACATGTACACACGATTGTAATAATATGCAACCTTACGTGTGGCACACACCAGCTTCGAAGAAGGAACAAAAAGAATATATTATTATGCATAGAGGAAGCTTCACTAGGAAAATCATTCATACACTATTACATTACTTGCATAATATATTGCAGTAAATACACCTATATCGACGCTGGGACGATGTTAGATAGAAAGGAGCTGTCATTTTAATACATGGATGAAATTTATGAATTTCTTTACCTCCTTCCTGTATGATTTTCCTATTACGACTATTTCAATCCGATGTTATACACAAGCGATTGTGATATAATGCGAAATTCCGTTTGAAAGAGATTATTGACCAGTTCTCCCTATCTCATAAAATGGACAATGATGGGAGCACCTGAACAATAGAATTGTTATAAAGGAGAGTGACAGAGTGGAAACTATTTTTACCGATAATTTACTATTGGGGAAAATTTCCCAAAGATTTATCAACCCTGTTCACGGGATATTTTGGATGGTTAAAAATCTCGAATAAATAATACTCTTATGGCTGTCGACTAATGAAAAAAATTCGATTCAAATCTCACAAGGACTGTTCGAGGACAACGTTTTCCATTAATGATGAAATAACCAATATTAATCAGACATTACTCATAACTAAAATAAAATATTCAGCAGAAGTTTACCAGCAGTCAAAATCTTAAATGATTCCCAACCATGAAGGGTCGAAGGGGTGGTAAAAAATTCATTTAAAAAGTTCCCAAATGACAACAGACACTAAGCCGATGATGATTTTTGCATGAGAAAAACTCATAATAATTTAAAATGACTTGACATATTCTACCAATGGTCGAAAAATTTCTCGAAGAATTTCCTCTGGTAAAAGGGAGACAACATGCGGCTAAATACATGGACGCAAAAAGAGAGGACATTTTATAATCAAAGAAATAAATCAACAGTTTTTATCAAACCAGGAGGTAGCCCTTCTCAAGCCTTCACTTCCACAAGAGAAAAGTATTGGCTGTGTTACTGCTCATCAAGCAATCATCCATCAACTCCTTTTGATGAACAACACTAATATATTAAAAGAGGTAAAGAATAAAGTATTACGAATGTTTAATACTCCGTTGTGTGGTTAGCATGACTGACTGCAGCCATCGGCAAAAACAACAAAATTATTAATTACAACTCTCAGAAAACCACCTAGTGTGCTTGCGGATATTACATTCATAAATGAATGTGGTAAAAAAACGTACCCCCAGTGTAGAACTGCTAACTTCATTTGACATAAACTGTATATTTGGCTTTCTTTCCTCAAAATCAACCACATTCTTTGCTATTCATGCATGCATGTACATTCAATATACCGCTGGGGACAACATTTTCACATTAAACATTTACCAGATGACCGAAATACGAATTTTAGCAAGTTTTTGGGGAATATTGCCAACTTATATATGAAATGAGTGTGTTCCATTCAAAACATGATTTTATTTTTGTGAAAAAGATATTTCAATTTCAATTTCCGACCAGTAACCTCTCTTATGAATCAAGTTACCCCAAGAAAGCTCTATATAGAAGCATATCGTCTTTTTCAAAAAAATTCTCAAGAATTCAAAATACAATTAACTATTACTTGCACAAACTTGTGTAAGACACAAGAGTTCATGTAAAAATCCTACTTTTTGTTGACCATGAAAGCTCAAACGAGCTAAACGTACGTGACTATTATTCTCCACGGACCACCGACAAACTCAATCCTTTCCACAGCATCCCTTATTTTTTTGCAGATACACCACGAAAAATTTACGTACCACCCTTTTAATCTTGAATCCCGGCAAATGAAGATATTAATGTAAAGCCCCTTACATAAACAATAGCCGCGAACAAATAAACGCACACAGGAGGACTCATAGATACTTACATGCTGCATTAAAATGTAATCAAATCATATAAGAATGGACTGTTGTGCAGTAGCAGTTGGCACGTAAAAGTGCTGAAAGCTACTATATTGTAAGCAATATAGTGGAGGAAAACCACACATGACATTTAATAGCTCGTACTTTTCCATTATTTTCCAATATTTACACAAGCTGATTAGATGCTCAAAATCTACACACACACACGCACGTGCCAAAACAATGGCAATTTTTACACAATCTCTCATTTTCTCTACTATTTCTACAAAATGTACATATGTGGCGGCCACATGATTGTGTGTGTCTGCTTCCAAACCCCCAACAAAAGTTTAGCTGGACAAGGGGAATGTTTGCATGTACCTAGTGTATATTTAAATACCTTACATTGCTTTACACACGCCTGTAGCGGCACAACACACAGGGGTTCATTCAATGACCAGCTTTTCTATTTACTCTCCATCATCATCGTCAGTATAAGTAACTTTATTGGTAAAAAAAAGAGATTTGCCCTGAAACATACGTCTGTGTGTCTGGTTAATATTCATATGAGCTGGGCCTAACTCTCTTAGAATAATATTCTTTACTCTTGTAATAAAATTCCATTTTATCATCATCAACATCCCAGACTCGATATTAGATTGGGTATGTGTGAACATTACATGACACTATGAATAAATATGTAGATTGTGCAAGTAAGGCAAATGTAAAGAAGACCAAAGTGGAGAGAACGGGACAAGACCAACGTTTGTTGGCTTAAGTTAGTTGATTCTCTCTCTCCGTTTGGTTTTGGTCCATTGCTTGACCGGTGGTTGGGTCAAGCTAGGGTATTTAAATGTACGCTCGGATTGAGCCAACTAAATAAAAAGTAAAAACTTTACCCTTGCCATTCCCCATTTATTATGAGAAAGCTTAGTGACTAGAGTACAAGTTAAAGTACAAACAATGCCTTTAATACCACACTCCAGTATAAGGGCTGCTGTGCTCAAATCATTTCATGTAGTGGTCGTCATCGTGGTAAATGAAAACATGCACGTTTCACAGAAGACTAATGCAATGTGCGATGAAAAAGGTTACTCAATATATCTTTCGTCCCCAAATATTCACCACTGTTATTATTTCCAAGAGTAGAGGACAAGGAGTGAGAGAGAGAAACTAAAAAATAATATGTATAGGCAGCCGGATTCCCATTTCCCCTTGGACATTCCGAGGTTGAATGCATGCATAAAAAGGAGCCCATAAAAATGAGCTACTGCCATATAAAACGAAATGAAACACTCTCATCATCATATGATGCGAATGTGTATGAATGAGAGAAAAGAGAATGAAACAGAAAACTAAAGGAATATTACAGTTCATCTATATATGCATATCACACACAGTTCCAATATATACACGGTTAACATACGTTGCAAAACTGTTCCCCTGTTCAAAGTTGGGATACTAGTAACAAAGTGCTGATGGTAGGGTAGGTAATATTACATGGTGATGGTCCAGGTTGTGAAGAGCATATTTTTTGGCATGAATGCTAAGTAAGCCGTAAGCGAACGACAACCAAATACTTTTTTTTTCATTCTCTTCCATCTCTTTCTATACTTAAAGCAGAAGAGACACAGATATAACTTCGCATTAGCCGAGGAGCACGTTTGGCTGCAAAATAAAAGACGTGAAAATGCTGGAAATAAAAAGTAAAACTTTTTTATGAGGGCTCGCTTTACTACTTAATATTCAAATGCAATTGTCATTGGCAGTCTTTACGTGAAACATGAGAAAAAGAATTTGTTCCTAGAATCCTACATCCGTATAATAAACAGGTGCATGGCAGAAGGTAGACAGACAGAAAAACACCAGATACAGATGGGAATCCCATTAATTGTACAAAGATCGAGCTAATAATAATTGCAAGGTGATGATGCAGCATCACCAGGAGTTCTCTTGCAAGTTTTTTTCACTGCTTTACTATTACTACACAATTGGTAGTTGGCATAAAGCTAAAACTATAATTTAAAATTTTTGCAAAACCGGAAATGAACTTGAAATAACAGTGATTCTGTTGGTCAATATCACTGCTTCTCACACCAATTTCATATTCCCCCCAGGCAATGTTTTAGGAGCCTTGATGGTGACAGTAATCGTTATATGGGTTTCACAAGAGCCCACAATAGAATAG
>JAHZNA010000458.1:0-88066 GCA_027743935.1 Sinodicranocentrus sp. ZH6 | reverse complement strand
TGTGGAATGTTTTAAGGTCAAAATTTTCGGCCGGCGGCCGGACAGACTGCTAGAGTAAAACTAATAAGATTCTTCGAATATATCTTCTTACTTAATAAACGATTAAGGATTTAATAGAAAGAAGTTTCGCAGAAAATATTCTTTAAAAATGCAGAAGAATGATATATAGTACACGCTATATGTCAATGTTGGACACCCAGGACCTTTTAGATTTGGCACATTATCAATACAGTTGATTCGCCTTCAAAAATGATGATGAATGATATATTACACTATATTTGTGATCATTTTAAACTCAGGGCCTTTCTTGTGAGGCGCATTAGCAATACAAACTAAGCCTTTGTCCGTTGGTATCGATTGCTGAAATCAGAATTTGAAAAAGTCAAAAGGTTCAGCCAGGAGAGCGCGAAGAGTTTTAAAGGCTTAGGACCTTCCGCAGGGTCTGAAGGACCTTTTTGATTTGGCTCATTTGCAATGGTTAATTAGGCCATCTGTTTACGTCTCGATTGCATAAAACAGACTTTGAAAAAGTCAAACCGTTCAGCCTGGAGAGCGCGTAGAGTTTTTCGAAGCTTAGGACCTTATGCACGGCCTGAAGGACCTTTTGAATTTCACTGATAAGCAATAGTTAATTAGCCCATCTCGTTAGGTATTGATAGCAGAAAACAGAATTTGAAAAAATTCAAGTGGTTCAGCCTGGAGAGCGCGGAATGTGAACAGGTTAAAATGTTCGGCCGGCGGCCGGACAGACTGCCAGAGTAAAACTAATAAGATAATAACATAACCGAAATCAAAAAAGAAAACCAACTACAATGCCGAAAAAACAAAACAAAGGTTATTACAAGTTTACAAGTCAGCACTCAAGAAACATGATTGGACGGTCTATATTTTTATATGATAGTACTTTCAGTATCGTGGGGTAGATTAACGGACTACTTATATAGCTATTTCGATATGTGATATCCAGAGGTTTTAGTAAATGTCAATTCGGCATTGGGATTTGCATGCTTTGTCGATATCGGCAGTATCGGTTTTGCATGCAGTTTTGATTTAGGCATCGTGAATACGTAGCGAATTTGCTATCAATTATATCGAATTTATTACTAATTTCGCCAAATCGTACTAATTTGGCTTTTCGAACCCTTTCCAAAAAGAAATAGGTGTCGTCGAGATTTAGACCCTAAGTATTTGTTAATTGTAAACAGATTGTTAAAAAGTTAAACTTCAAAGCACCGCACAAACCGATCTGACGAAGACACGGAATAACCAATTGCATTTTGAGCTCCCTCATTAGTTAATTACACAAAGTGATTTTGATTTGAATTTGTACAATTCCAAAAAATTATTTATGTCGACCGTTAAATGGTCGTTATATTTTTTACACGTTCTGTAATAGAACTTGTGTTATCCTCCCTTACAAAAACCGTACAATGATTGAGGGAGTGAATGCTAACCACTCCCTAGCGATTGAACAAGCCTCTGTAGCATACCAACTTCAAATAGACTCTACAGCGTATCATTTGCAAAAACACTCCACAGCGTACCATTTAGACTTTACAGCAAATATAACTAAATTTACCTTTCCTGCAATCCATATATGCTCCACAGCGGCACAAGAAGACTCCAGGGCAGTATGAAAACATGTAAACTTCGAGGCATATATCTTATGCCTTTGTAGCGGTTGAAGTTCATTTAAACTCTTCGGCATATACTGGACACTTCACAGGAGCTTGTGATCTCGGACAATCCGTGGCATATCATTTAACATCTTTGGCAACACGTTGTATTTATAACTTTATACCAAGTCTTATGCCCTCCACAGCATAAATATCAAGTTTCTCTGACGTTTCTTATACAATCCACAGCACCCCAATTACTCAACTTAACGTACTCCCACCCACGAACCGACAGTGACTTACCAAACGCCAAACCCTTGCATTATGTGTTCCCCTCCCCCCACGAACCGATTTGATGCTAAGTATGAGTTAAAATACATGAGTAATATATGTTATTCTTGGTTATGTGATAGACAAAGAAAGTTTTCAATTCTAATAAAGATCCTCACCTATTATATATATGTTCGATTACGAATTTTTGTATTTGTGTCTAAAGTATTACGTAACATTTCGTAATGTTTTTAATCAATTAAAACTATAGATATACTCATATATTTTGCAACTACATGTTCAGGAAAAATTAATGAATCAAATCAATCCATGGTTTTTGTACACATTTATTAGATCTATTTCCGAGGTGGATTTACCACGAGGCGGTTTGGTTTTTAGTGCTTCCAAGCGCGTGAGCTTTCCTGCCTCATCGACGTACTTTGCCTTCTCCGATGCACAATGGCTAACATAAATATTGTTATATTACCAAATTAAGTTTCAAATATTCCAAGTGTACAAAGTGTAATAAATCACCTGCAATTCCTTCCGCAATCGTTTCAAATTTTTTGTTATTGAATTTACGAGCACACATATTGTTTCTAACATTTTTTTCTGGTGTTAATTATGTTGTTTAGTTAAAATGCTACGTTGGCGAAAGAATGTTTTTTATTGCTTACAGCAGTCACATGCATACAGACAGGTAGACTTTATTGCGATACATCACATCATGACAGAGTGCAAACCATTCGTAACTCTGTCGGTTCCTGGGAGAAGACGGACAGATTATGAAAGTGTTTGGTGTTAGGTAAGTCGCTGTCGGTTCGTGGGTTGGGGATGAGTGCATGAAAATGTTTGGGGTTTGGTACACCGTTGTCGGGCTGTTTAACAAATTATATTTATTACACGGGTTACCTAACTTCTGTCTTTTTACTCAAAGTGCTGTAGTTGGTACGCTGTGGAGGGATATTGCATTTCCATAGTGTTTTAGTTGCTGGAAAGTCTTAATTGAACCGCTGTGAAGGGAATTTGGAATGCCTGGGAGGGAGTTGCTGATTTTAGGAGTTTATTCCCAAATGATACGCTGTGGAGTGTCCACAAGATGATATGCCATAAAGGTTCAACAATAAGCGAAGGAGTTAAAATCAGTCTGGTTACTGAGGAGTCTAAATGGTACGCTGTGGAGGGTTGAGAGTAGAGGTTTGCGCTAGAGTCTCAATGATTCTATGTTGCGGCAAAGTGTCTATGTATTGGCATGGAGTGAAATTGAAGACGGTAAGCCAGGGAGTCTAGTTCAATCGCTGGGGAGGATTTACCGGGAGTGAATAGTGAATCTGTTTCATGGGGAAGGGTACGTTCATATATTACAACAGCAACAGCACAAACTTAACGCAATTGAGATTCTTCATACTCACACATCACTACGTACCTACTTTATCTGCTTACGGAATATATGTACGTTCCCGAAAATCTTTTTGCATGACATGTGATGGTGATATGGTGGAGGCACAATGAAATGATCCGACGCATTGGGATTTGGGATAGCATTTAAGCGCACACGAAGCTGGAAGCGTAGTTACGTAATTTATCAAGCGTTCAGGTTCGTCCGAGAGTAACTAAGCACACGGTTTCGGCTTAATGATTATGCATAAGTGAATATTACATAGTTCGGTGTTATTGTTTTCTCGTTAGTCAGAAAGTAATTGAATTTTTAGTGGCGCCATTCTTTAAATCTTTAGTCCAATTGCATCACGTCAAGTAGTTTGTACTGTATCAGTACTGTTTGAAGTAAACATTGTCGACGTGTGCAAAATTTGAGTCAGGATTAGTCAGGAATAATTTTGATGTCAATCGTGTTAGGTATTTAAAGCCAGGAGTCATTAGTGTCGTGTGAATTAGGCGGTCATTCGGGTAGGTTTTTTAATTTTGTATACATTTTCGTCAGATAATTTTAGGAGTTAAGGTTAGAAAATCGATACAGGGCGCCAACAGTAATTGTTGAATTGCTAATTGGTAGGCTCATTAAAATTTAGTTAGGTAGGTTACAACCTTACAACTTCCAGTTGCGAAACGGCAGCTAATTGTTTGATTATCTAGGTTTTAATTTGTTTAATATTACACCATTTACACCCAATATAAAGGGCGTTGTTATTTTAGAAAATTCAACTAATAACAATTGGACAATTTAGTGAAATCTTAGAACGTACATAATCTTTCCCGCCGACAGGCGGAACCAGTTCACCGTTAGCTATTAGATTCGAATCAGTATGCACAATATATTTTTAACTTTAAAAACTCACTTTTACCATTAACCATCATCCAATGCAACTCATTATTACAACGCAGGAGATTTCCTATATGTATTTATTAACTACATTTATTTATTCTTTAGTGTAACACAGCACCTAAAATGAGATACAGATTGCTAAGCAGGTGTTAGGTGTTCTCTAAAACTTTAATCATAACCAAGTTCATCATTTACCATATAAACAAATCCTATATATATGTAGTCTAGGACACAAATACGTGATCAATGTGATCATGATCATCTCGTTAGTCCTTCATCCATTCTAAACTTGATTTCTTTAACGAAAAAGTTGATTGATATTGGCATATGGTGTAGTGTGCAACTATGGAATGATTTATTTATTAGGGTAAAGTAATTACTGGCAACTGACATGTCATGGATGTGCGTGGCAGCTACATGCTAAAGCTTGCATAATGCATAGCACGGTATCACCCCCTATGTATCTGTACGCATTCTTTCCATATGAAAATGACAACAAGCCAGATCTTGAAGAACATAATGATTATAGAACAAAGACGAGAGCTTCTTCGTGTGAGATCGCGTTTTGCAGGAATCGCACTCGGTGTCGCGTTATACCCCATGCCACCTCTCTTCCTTACAAATGCTAGCTCGACAGTTTCAACACAAGCACATGAGTCTTCTATAGGGTTCTATAGGGATATGAAGCACAAGAATTGGAATACGAATAAAAAACAGCCAGCGAGCGCATCGGGTGTCCGATTATATTACCAGCAATCGTACGTCGTGGAGCATGCTTAGCCCAACAGAAAGCTTCAACCTCAGCGTAGCATTTATTAGAGATGCCAATTCTGAGGCGAGAGCATGGTTGTCTCAGTTTTGGAGAGGGAGTTGCTTGTGCAAGGAGAGTAGCCTTAGAAAATTGGCATTGCTCACTTTTAGGGATGGATGGATCCTCTCTCTTCTGGGCTTGGGGGCTGGTATTACACAGCGTGCCTGCTCCACGGCTTCTCTTTACCTTTAGAGAAGAGACGAAGAAGATTACCGATGATGGAATTGTGAGCTGTATGAAAGGCTTCGGCTCCTCGGTCGTTCTTTCGATTACATTACGAGAGGGATTTTATGGGCTAGCGTTCAACATGGGAGTGAACTCAACTAGCTCTGCTCAATTCGGAACGCTTATCTTCCTGTAATCCAGGTAATGCTTGGGGGGAGCAAGGCATTGCAATGCAAGATCATGGCTGGGAATTTTTGGGATGTGCTCGTTTTCCGCTGTTTGCCCTACACGGTGGCGCATGGCAGTGTGGTGGCAACTTATTCTTGCACTCGCTCAGAAATATGAGAGTATAGAGAGGAGTGTTAATAGTTAATACTCGCAATGCCATGCAAAGAACATAGTCGTCATCACAATCATCATCATCGCTTTTCCTGTTTGGTTTTTTACTGAATTTACATGATGTGATCGTGATCATGCCTTGCCGATGTGCGCCCAAATTTCCTCCTCTCGTCCTGCATTCTACCATGTATACTAGAGGTGATCCTGGCTACAGCACGTTCGTCCTTTTCTGCTGCATTTGTGGACAGTTGTACCAATGATTGGCTTGGAATTTCCATTAACAAGAGATAATTGGATGTTACCCTATGAACTATGACACATTACTATGTAAATGAGCAGGGCCCCTACAGCCTTACATCGCGTAATGTCAAAGAGTAAAAGTAACTATGGAATGTTTGCTTTGGCATGGAATTGCTTAAAAGGCAACCCCCTTCATTAATTACTCATTATTACAATTCAGTAAGGAGGAAAATGAGATTATACATAAAATACAGAGGCTATTAATGCAGATTTCAGATCTTTAGGCTATAACCTTACGTACATCCATCAAAACAATTCTGATTTTTCTCTATTCGTGGAAAGGTACCGTTGACACTTGAGATTTTCAACATAAGAATTCTGAGATCAATTTGCATAAGCTTATGAATAAATCAGTTTCATATTTAAAGCTTACATTTTGAATGCACATAGCTAAGCGTTTTCTCAAAACAGGTATTCTGCTTTATAATACACGAATGGCTGAGGGAACACCTTCGCTGGTTTCCAAAGTCTGCAGCTAATGGCAACTCTGCACAACTCTATTCCCCAAAACCATATAAAATTTAATGTTCAAGCATTGGCTATGGCTACGTTCGGTAAACACGTACCGACAGAAACAGTCCCAATAGAATTTTCTGAACAAAACTGGCGCCAACAAATCTTAAATTTTGTTTCAAATATCTACATAAAAATTGGTTTTCAATAACTAACATAAAAAATTGATGACTAATTATATGCTAAAATAATTTTCATGATTACATATTGCAACAAGGCATACAATTTTCCAAATGTCCGTTTATCACTTAAACCTATTTTATCTTCCAATTCAGAGATCTTTAGTTACATAAAAGGTCTGACGAATTTTTTTTGGGTTGAGGGGGTTTTTAATTTCTAACAAAAATACGTTATTGAACAACCATTTTTTAATTCTTTTATATCCGGTACTTGTTGTTCCGTATATTCATTTTCATTTCATGTTTCATTTAACGATATTGCATTTTTGAATGAAAACACCCAAGATTTTGTTAATCGTATTATGGGTCAGTAATCTTCCACTGTACAGATGCACAAAGTCAGCCGGTTTCTTCCCATTCAAATAATGGGAATTGGTACATCCAATCAGATCTCNTACAGATGCACAAAGCCAGTCAGCTGCTTCCCATTCAAATAATAGGAATTGGTACATCCAATCATTCTCTCCAATTCTCTCAATGCACCAATCACTCTCATATGGAGCGATCTGATTGGATGTACCAATTCCCATTATTTGAATGGGAAGAAACCGGCTGACTTTGTGCATCTGTACTCCTAGCAAAATCGAAAAAATAGGCCCAAAACCAAGGAAACTTTGAGTAAAATTGGGCTCTGTATTCTTAAATTATCTTTTTCTTCACTGTACTCCTAGCCTCGCCTAAGTACTAAATGGCCAATGTTTTTCCCAGCCATTAATTTCTATGATAAGGCGAGGTCTAAGGCAGAGCCCTTGAGCCCTAGTGGCCTAACTTCATATATCCTCTCTGCCTCTCCATTTGGATTATACTGATCCCAAACACAGTAAATTCGTTTACCATACATTAATTACTCATTAATATTAGATATCATTACATAAATTACTTAAATCAGAACCACTTCAACTTAGTTACTCCTCTCCTTATAATGGACCCTACAGCCCCATTATTTACCTGAGTCAACGAGGGCATAGAAGGAGGAGTAAAATAAGGCGGTGCATGCGAGAGCGTTGAGGGATTGGTGAGATTTCCACAGCATTTGAAGCCGCATCTTTACGGAGAGAAGCCTGGCAGCGAAGGAAAAAGATGTGGTGAAGTGGAGGACTTAATGTATATGTATGGAATAAGTTAGTTGCTCCGTGCATCCTCTTCGTATTCACAACTGAATAATTTTGTCTTCTAAACATATTATATTGTTTTTGCTATGGTTGTAAATGAGCCTTTTGCCTCTTCTCTGTGATCCAAGCTGTGGTTAATGTTGATCCCCCCACTACGACGAGGCTCTTTTATTCAAGCATCACTGTGTACTCCATTCAGTGAGCTCACCCAATGCTTCAATTCCCCATGTACACTCTAAGCCATCAGATCTCTAAGAAAAAATATGAAACAAATTTTTCAATACTTATATACGAAACTACACAACTTACAACTGCTACAAACTACGAGCGACGAGAAGTAAGTGCGTAAACTAAGTAAGAAGCCGAGGAGGAGAGAGAGAGAGAGAAAAATAAACAAGGAGAAAAAACAAAGCGCATAAATAAATGAAGAAGAATATTTTTAATGTTGAATGTACAATAAAACAGCTGCATTTGAAAGAGGATTAAAGTCTCGAGTAGTTTGAGTGTGGAAATGTGAGTCACTCACAGCCTCCCTCATAAATGGCCAATTTAATTATCCCCCGTGTTCTCGTGTGGTGCTCTTCAGTGGCATGTCGTCGTTGTCGCTTGCTTTCCTGTTGATGACGAGGAGGAGGATTTGACGGTGTGAGATTTTGACTTGCAACCAGTGACTTCCAAGTTTTGTGTGGTTCATCTACAAAAAAATCAAGTTTCAGTACATGGTAGCACTGACTGGTCAAATGAAATATTAAAAATTATACAATAACTGCACATTGAAATGGATAAATACCTTGTGGTTTAGGATAATGAACCAACAGAGGCTTAAAGCTTTCTCTTGTCACATTTTCTATTTTCACCATTTGCAAAGAGAGTGGCAAGCTGGATGATTGGGTGATTTCTGTTCAAGTAAAGTAGTATCCTCTGTAGTTCCCAGTGATATTTTGTAACACATTGACAGCAAACGGGTTAAAGTTTTAGACTGCAATTTGAATCACTTTTTCTTATTTTACGTTGCCACGTTGGTTTCTTCATTAGTTTTCGTTGGAAACAATAAATCGCTCTCCATCACCTCTCGGCACTTTGCCTGCAAAATTTGAACAAAGGAAGGGCATAATTAATAAAGTAACTAATCCGCAATAACTTTTGAGAGTTTTTCTCATATTAAACTGATTAAATCTAGTCGTGAGACAAATTGTACTAAAGGGTCCTGTGCTCGGGAAGCATGGAAGGTGTACAAATAGAACATTTAGTGACAAATGTGTCGGCCGCTGCCACTCTTCAAAATGGAGCTGGATTAAGTGGTATGATGGCGGATTCTATGGATGAAACAGCGTCGACTTTAAATGGTCAGCTTGAAATCGAAATCCCAGCAGGGGATCGGCATGGAGCTATACATACAATACAACTGCAGTCTCCCGGAGGAAACACACATATCGTAGAGGGCTTGGTTGTCACCTCTGCTGGGGGAGGTGGAGGGGGTGAAGATGGGGAAACAACAACATTGTTCCACCCCGGAACAACAGGCCATTTTCTTATGCCTGCCACTTCGAACCATCATCATAACCATTTGACTTCTTCTTCAACGATAGTTACCTCAGGATCCCCCTCGTGTGAAGTGATAACTGCAGATTCGGCGGATCATCATATTCTTTCTGGGCTTCAGGTGGTCCGTGTAACAACAGGTGAGAATGGGGAGACGATATTTCTTGTACCGTCTTCAGCAGCCACCGACAAGCATGGGGAAATGCAGCAAGTGATGGTTCTACAATCAGCAGACGACATGGGTGACGAACATCATCATGGTGCTGAAATGGTGGAAGAGTCGGTTGAGCTGAATATTCCTTCACCGAAGCCAGTGCTCACAACTGTGAAGCAAGAACCAGGCCAATGCGGCACGGAAGAAACACTTCATCATCATTACACTCCGCAAACACTTGTCGTAGTTACCGGTGGTGCAAATGCAGGTATAGGCACTGCTCATCACCCCCCGCCACCTGCTCTTCTCGCGACAGATCAGAAACCAATTCTTTCGTCTGTAAATGGTCATGTAATTGACAGCTCCCATAACGGACCATCCGACGATAGACCGAAGCGGAAAGCTGCTCTAAAAGCTCTTGCTACAAGAAGGGGCAATGCGGGTGCAAGCATGGCATCGCCGAGAAAACAAACCACTACTCCTCAAAAATCTCCGAAGAACAAGAATACGCCTAAGGTGGAAGTGACACTGCTCGAGCCAAAGATTGAACCAGGCAAAGCTCATCAAACGCTGTCAATAGTCAGTACTACCTCACATGCTCCCCACATCGTCCAGCCGCCCCCACCACCAACACAACGAGTGATGCTAGCTAGTGGAGCACCGATAGCCGCTACCTCCAAAAGTTACTTCTTACTTCCAGAAGACGTCGTTTCCGAGAGTGAAGACGATGAAAGGAACACTCCAGTTCGCAAATGCGTAGTTTGTCTAAGGAGGAGACGGTTTACCGAGGACATTTTTGATGACGCCACTGGAGGAGTAAACGCTGCCACAAATAAGCAGCAGCTGTTACAGCACATGGACGTTCTCATCGCCCACCTTAACATTCCCGTAATTTTTCAACACTTCACTAGCAAAATCTAATTGATAGTTAGTTTTTATTATTTTCTAACTAAATAAATATTAATGTTTCAATCTGACTTACAGGCTCGAGGGAAACCTAATGAGGTAGGAATATGTCCATTTTGTCTTGATGCACTTCAACGATGGCACGTTTTCAATTGTTCCATTGTGAAACGTCATGATACAGTAAAAACATCCGGAGCTGCTTATGATGACTCGCCAGTGAATTCAGAGCCCTTCGAATCACGGGTTTATCGGAACTTTAAAAAGATTTCTAAAGGTTAGTCAGAATTTTTTAAAGTTCCTTATGCATACTTCAATGTGTGCGAAAATTTATTTTAAACAGTTGACAGTAACCATTTTCTTAAATTCGTGTCCATATTACGTTTTAAGAAACTGCTTGAACAAGTTTTAAAATTTGAATTTCCTAATTGCGTAACCAGTGATCATAGTTTTACTTTAAATGCTGAATGTTTTCGAGTCGTTTGAATATTTTCGAGCTGTCGACCATTAACGTCACAAGCTAAATCTTAAACATAATAGATGATTCCACTTCTCGTAACATGCAATTTCCTTTCTAAGGACATTTAAAATCACACGAGCATACGGATGAAACCCCAAATATTCCGATCGAACGATGGTACAATGCTTTCATTCCATCGTTCGATGAGAACGGGTTTTAGAAAAGGTTGAATAAAATAGTTTAAACCAGCACCGTACCGTTGTGTCAGGGAAACCAAAGTTGAAAGCTCATGTAATTTTGAGCTCTTTCGAAAGACCAAGCAGCCAGAGTTCATTAAATTTAATTTATTTGCAGTTAAGGAAGTGTACTTGTCGGCAACACATAGGCATCTTGCCCGCCGGCATCTAACCGAGAAGGACTGGGACTTTTTCTGCGATCACCTTTTCCGCTTTAATTCCGTCAAGTCCGAGAGGGCACGCGAACTTGAAAAGTATATAACATGTCGGGAGAAGCTCTCCCACATCTTCTGCATTAAATGTCAACGTCTTGTTAAAAACGGAAAGAAGGGATTTGCGAAGCACATGAAAACTCAACACCCGCATGATCAAATCCTCTTTCCGTGTGACATTTGTGGGAACCAGTTTCCTGAAAAGGATGTGACATCCTCCTCGGAGGATTACTATCCTCATTGGATATCCCACTTTTACTTCAACACGTAAGTCAACGGATGACTCTAAAAAGAGACATAAAACTGACTGACTACTCCAAACAAAAAACCATTGTGCTTATGGTAACATGCTAATTCTTGTTAATCTCTTAAACAGATGTGAAGAGTGTGGGAAACGGTTTCCAACTAAGCGCGGCCTTGGTCAACACCGTCACTCGGTGCACAAGAACAGGCAAGTGTAAAGCAAAAACTTTCACGAATCATAAGGACATTAAAATCTGGCACCCGACATAAGGGGCGTTTACTAAAATTGTAGCGCAGGTGTAGCACAAACAACACACTTTCAACTATTAACCTCGGCGGGCTTGAAGCAAAAAAGCTCCTAGTTTCTGTCCTGTGCTCCGCTTGATCCAGCCTCCAGGTAGGCTCCATACAAAACAAGCTACAGTGATGCTCCAGTACAACTTTTACATACCCAAAAACATTCTCACAAGCAAAACATTCGGCGGTAAACTTAGTTCAAAGTGTAGCTGAGTTCAAACAGGGATTCTATGATTCAATGAACCCTATACGAAACACCAATTGTACAAGCAAGAATTAGCGAACGTAAAATACTGTCGTGATCCTTCATCCTGACGTTTAACATATCAATAACAAATGACAAATCATTTAGTCTTCCACATCACTATAAAAATTTAGAAAACTTCTGAAATTGTCAATCAATCATCAACTGAAAGAATTGTACTTAACTTAGCTATCAAGCTATCAACCACATACGACCATGAATAAAAAATCGTAAGTATGTTATATTCAATTCCGGTCAGCAGACACTAGTTATAGTATAGAGCTAATGCTGACAGCGTTTAAAAATGCCCACTTTTCACGTGCGACGTGTATAAATGTCAGTATTGCTCGTAATATGGTGAATGTACATCTATTCTAATCAATAGTTTGTCTTTGTATGTAAATGCATCACTATTTTTTTTTAAAGTTTCAATCAAGGGCTTAAATCAGATGCATATATGTGTGTGATAAACATGAACCAACAACAAAGTTTTAGAATATCACCAAGAAGGTTATAGAAAAATACTGAAGCGCACAAACCCTTCCACCTTATAATAAATCTAGCCCTTGTTTGTTCTCAACCGTCAAACGTGAAATAAAGCAAGAAGGGCAGTAACACATGACAACTTACTTGTTAGATTGTCGATTGTATTCTAAAGTTCTCACTAACCTGATTCCAATTCATGGTCAACTGCCGATTGCATAGGTCAATTAGATAAGCAAGTACAGCAAAATCAGGAGTGTAATTTATATTTTCCTTTTTGTAGAATTGCTCAGTGGAATGTCAAATCTCAACTGGCCGCGCAAAACGAGGACCGTCCCTGGAAGTGTGACCACTGTGATGCATCATTCAAGATGAAAGGAGCACTTGTCTCGCATCGTGACGTCGTTCACTTTAATCTCAAAAACCACGTGTGCAACATTTGTGGCGAGGCTTTCAAGAGTGCAAGCTCCTTGCGAGGTCATGTCAGGAGACATGAGGGCAGGCGCGACTATAAATGTGAAGTGTGTCACAAGGAGTATTACACGTACTCGGCGCTCAAAGGACACAAAGTAGTTCACCAGACGGCTAGAGACTTTATTTGTGGAATTTGTGGCAAGGCTTTCAAAAAGAAGAAGGCACTAGAGGTAATTGTCCTATTCATAGTGTGATGTTAAGAATAAACATTTTATCGATAAGTCATCCCACTGCCCACGTCTGACGTCTGGTTTAGTTGAAACAAATAATGATTGACTAGTTATACTATATTTTACACTACTGACGCCGAATACACATAACTGTAGTCAAGTACGGACGAATAACCCACTGGTCGATATATATGACTAATATATTTACATCGGATATTTCATATGTTGAAGAGAGCCGCATTTATATGAGTGATTAATTGATGAAAGACATTTGTTAAATTGGCAAAAAAGATGGGATATTAACTTTACAAAATGAATTACCTTAAACTTTTGCCAATTAGTGGATAATTATATCAAATTTACCTTTTTTAGGAGCATGGTACGCTGCATACTGGCGTCAAACCTCACCGGTGTCCAATCTGCGGTCGAGAGATCCGGGTGAAATCCAACTTGTACAAACACATGAAAATCCACAAGAAAAATGCAGAACTTGGTATAACGAGTGCAAGAGGACGACACAGCACCACAAATAACACACCGAATCCCAGCATCCCAGTCGCAGTTAGTAGTATTGGCACACCCGCGGCAAAAATCACTCAACCAAAGACGGCCAAAGAAACTGCCGTGAGAGTTAAGCAGATTAAACTTGAAGACCCTTTGAAAGATGAACCCGGCGTGTTACACCACCACTACCAGCATACCACTTCCTCCGTCCCTACTAGCAATTCCACTTCATCCCCAATCCAAGGCGCAACTGCTGTTGATGTAGTACTTGAAAATGACATGGGCGCTGGTGAACACCGGGGTCCCATAGTCGTCAGCATTGTCACAGACGGGATGGGCGGTGGCCCGGGAAACATTCTTGAAATGGATCCCGAGCAACAAGCCCAGCTCCTTAGCGCTGTCACCTCCCTAGCATCGTCGCACGGACAAACGGTGACTGTGGCAACGCCACTAAGCAATTCAACGACATCATCATCAACTGCGTATTTAGCTAGTCCTTCCCAGCTACAGTCGGCTTCCGCTACCACCAATTCAGCGTTATCATCGGCCGCATCGCAGGACCCAATACTAGGAGTCTCCTCTACACAATTTTATAACACCCAACAGTTTTTTACATCATTAGACCAGCTCCAAAATTAGACTTTAGCTGTTAGTTAACCATCTGCAAAAAAAATATGATTCTATATAATTGTCATTTATTATTATTCTCTTGATTAAGCATACAATTTCTAGGCTACAATTAATATTACCTATTATCATCATGAAATAATAATAAACAATGTTTACAATCTTAATCGCTCAAATAACTCTCGTCCACACTTGTGACTATTACCTACAACAACAGTTCGCACGTAGTTCCGATCTCGTGTCACCACCCGCATAAGTACTTCTTTTCCCTCTTAATCCAGACCTAGTGTACCACTGACCATCAGGGTCAATAACATTCTACTTTCTACTACATGTTTTAAAATCATTTCTAGTCATTCTAGTAAAACTCGCGCGGTGCATTTTTACACACATATTAAATCTTGAAACAGCATTTCTTTGAATTCTGGACGACGACGCGACAGTGGAAACAATTTTTCATTGCATTTTTCTGTGGGAAGGAGTGAGTCGAGCCAAAAAAGACTCGCGTGTGTAGTAGCTTAAAGCTTTCGCATTCCCCATTTGTTTTTCCTTTGCATTGCATCTATGAATGAATCCCACACTGCACTCATGTGAAATCCTGAGAGTGCGACACATTCATGGAATTTATGAGCTGCGACGCGACTCCCTTTGCCTCCTGAGCTGTTGGTGACGATGGTGAGTGAAAAGCTGGTTGTGGTGTACGCATGTACGTAAAAAAAAGTGATCATCTTCTCAAGCAACAGATGCAAAGAAGCAGCAGCAGTCGCCAATTCACCGATCGTCTTTTTTTTCAAATCATGCCAAGAAGAGAGCCTGTCCATTGTCGTCTTGTATCGCATCCTGCCCTTTTTTGTGGGACCGCACCAGCACCACCAGAGCAGAGAGCCATGCAAGTGTTGCATATTATTGGATTGCATGAACCTGGTGGTGTGAATGAGTTGAGGTGCACCGTCCGTAGTCCATATAGTGAAGCTACGAATGTGTGGTATATCAGAGCTATGTATTTTGCAAGGGTTAAGGATATAATGTCATGATGATACATATGTTTAAATGCATGGATGGTCTTGTGCATATAGTGGTGAATATAGTGGGTCGGTATGTACACACACACGGACTGTTACAATCGGGCAGGCAAAAGAGCAGTTTCAAGTTTGTAAATGCTGTGGTTTGGGATGATGATATGGTATGGACTATGGATACGATGAATCTCTAAAACTAGTTGACGTCGCCCGTTGAGTGCCCATAGTATGCAATGTCATAGAATCAGGACTTGAAGGGATTAAAAGGGGTACTTGCTATGCAGTTTATGATTGACATGACTTTCACTTTCAATAAGAAAAAACCGGGACTAGTGCCTCTAGTGAAGGAATCTGATGCTATGATTACATAGCACGATTGCACGATGAATGAATTGGAGCGACTGTAAAATTCCAAATTGCTATTGGGGTTCTGTTATCTGTAGGATAAATTTGGAATAAGGGAATATTATTAGGATATAATAAATAATAAATTTTGTATGAGTTATCTATCAATAACAAGATAACAAAACGACCCTTAATCTAGACAAGGAAATTATATAGCAGTGAGTTTATGTCGTGATGGTTATCCTGTATAAATCAATGGCCCTTTTAAAAACCACATATTTTTCATAGCTAATTCTATCGTTTATCCTTAACAAAAATGAAATCAATCGATCGTATGTGCCCTACCCGTACCCTATTAGTGCCATTTAAATGTTTATCATTATTTTTTATGCAACTTGGAAGATAAAGCTTCCAATTAGCACTGATCCTGTAACTGTACATGACCCAACATATCTGTCACATAGTATCCCAACATCAGGGCTACGTTGAATATTATATTTTAAAAGAGATGTATACAAAGGACTTAAACCCTAACTTTATATTAAAGATATGAATCCCTCATACCAATTCAAACAACAGAATTGGCCATTCCAACAAGGAGCTCTCTCTCATCTCTCTCCTGCTCAAAATCAAAACACATCTTCATGCAACCAGCTGCAATATCTTTTTCAATCTGTATTCATCACCTACAATGTAACAGTACAACGACCAGGCTTTTGGCTACCTGGTATATACTTCTCTCTCTCTCTCTCTCTCTCTCTCGTCCATTCCATCTAAATAGGCCGATTTAGAGAATCTCTTTTTTTCTGGCAACAGACATGGATAGGTCGGCAATGATGAAAGTAGAAAACTGGGCATCTCACTCACAAACTCAGACATAACATCATACCACTAATCTCGCCGCACACCATTCAACAAGCTATGAATACAAGAGGAGCCACATCAAGTTTCCTTATTGCTCCATGTATAGCTATCCATTTAGCCCATAATCCATGCCTTGTGAATCTCTCTCAATCAAGTCCGTTCCATTCCATATGTGATTGATTTGAGAAAAGTTGTATTTCAAACACATATCATCATCCTCATCAGCATAACCCAATGAATTGACTACCACACACAAACACACCATTCTTAGCTATAGCTATCCCGACAACACAGAGAATGTCGAAAAATTGACATGGGAAAGGATTGAGGAAAGAGCATGGAGGAGATAGCCTCAATTCATTATGCCAATATGGGCAGCTAACACTGTGGGGATTGTGGATAGCCCAGCAATGCACATATCACAGCTCGTCGACGAAGCAAGCAAAAGTGAGCCAGAGTCTGCTAATATATATTTTTAAAATGGTCATAAAATATAATGCAAATATTACCATTATCGCTGGTCTCGTTCGGAGGCCTGACTGATTTGTGCTCTTCATTCACCACTCTCGCTCATCCTTGTATAGTTGACTCCATCATCAGCATTTGTGTTTTGTTTTTCTAATCATCAGCGCAATTATCCTCATTGTGGACTAGCATCGTGCTAGTTGTGGGAGAAGAGCGAGTAATTATTTAATTGGATTATCATCATCAGTCTCCCCGGAATCCTATTGTTGTGCTGAGGACGTTGAGTAAAAGTCAAAAAAAAATTAAATCTACGCTAGAGTGGAGGAGGATTGCGGAAAGTGGAGATTTTTTTCAGTAATTTGTACAGTTTTTAGCGGAACCATCATTCTCACCTCTTGCTAAGGTCGGCTGTTTGTGGGGTCAACGCGAAAAGTTTTGGATGGAGGAATATTTTGATAAGTGCTAATAGTTGAGGGAATATGAAGTTGGGGTTTTATTGTATGACCAGATGAGAGAAGGAAATGGTAGAGTTTGTATTATTCTATTTCAGTTGCTCTTTTACTTAACGATTTTAACCGTCCAGGCCACAAGTCGATTAGTGAGGGGAGAAAAAACGAAAAAAATCGAGTCTGAATGGGACTGATGAGCTAGTTTGTAGTAGTCCAGGTAGTAGTGTTGCAGAAAGTATATTCTTTTCGTAGTTTTGTTTTTAAAGAAAACATTCTTTAGAGGAGATGAGTCCGTTTGCAACAATTTTGATAATTAGCTATTAATCTTGCTTTTATTGCACTCCTCCTCAAAGAAAAGTTATAAAACATCTCTGTCAGGACCTATTTAGTAGTTAGTGCTGAGTCAGACGTTAATAGCAACGTTTGTGTTTTAATTCATAATCAATAATTGTATTGTAGCTTGAAAAGACAGTTTTTATTGTGTAACTAATGCCTTACATTACCAACTACAGTCCTTGAATTTTTACATTCAACATTTTAATGCTCATGAATTAAATACCTCTATTTATCGGCTATTGTCATTGTTAGAGTTGGCTATATGTTCCTCGCAACATTTTAAACTGTAAACTGAGATTATAACGTTGAGACGTGAGACTGACAAGTGGCTCACAATCATAGATCATCATTCTATTCACGAGTTCACGATAGGGGATAGTTAATATTTGGAGGTTGGATGTGAAACAGCTGATTGTTCGTGAGCTTATGAAGACAAGTTAGGGAATACAATCGATTCAAAGGATGAAGTGTGTGAGTTCTGAAGTTGACCGTTTCGTAATATGATGGTGAAGAAGGATGTCCTTGAGTCAGAAGAAGAGGCGACGAAGGGGACAAGTCTGAGGTGTCTTGTTATGGAGTGATGTTACTAGGAGATCATGAGAACCAGTGGTTAAGGTTTACATGTAAATAGTTTGTATACAAGTGAAAGCAGTGATTGTGTCAGTCAATCAGTGCAAGCAAAGTGTTCATTTAAAATCCGACCAATACCAATACAGTTAGAAACATTCGGTAGTGTTCAAGTAGTCAGTAGAAACTTTTCTACTGTCACGACTCAAAGTTCGGGTGCCTTCGAAGTCTTCCTATTTTCGAGTGTCAAACGGATTGCTAAGGAGACGAAGGAACTTTTAAGAAAATGACGCTGGGCGGGGGCTCGCAATCCGAGTCCGCTATCCTGGCGTACAACAAGAGAAAAGCTCAGCTTGATCGATGGCGGGGGTCGGACACGGATAAGGAGTCTCTGGAAATTAGAAGTCGGCCTAAGCGTGTCAAGTTTGCGGATAAGTGTATTTTTCAAGCGGCATGTGCCTCTAATGATAAGGCGCAAGTGGCTCGAATGATAAGAGACGGCTATGACATCAATGCCGTGGATGAAGATGGAATCACTGCTCTGCATCAGGTATGCAGTTCTTGTGAATTAGCATTTTCTGATTTATAAATAGTGATTACTTGTCTGAAACTCCAATTGTGTATTTTATTTAATGCAGGCGTGTATCGAGGATAATTTTGAAATGGTCGAATTTCTACTTCAAAACGGCGCAGACGTTA
Organism: Sinodicranocentrus sp. ZH6; assembly: GCA_027743935.1. Classification (NCBI taxonomy): domain Eukaryota; kingdom Metazoa; phylum Arthropoda; class Collembola; order Entomobryomorpha; family Entomobryidae; genus Sinodicranocentrus; species Sinodicranocentrus sp. ZH6. The sequence goes on along the minus strand of JAHZNA010000458.1, from coordinate 69,184 downwards.
ATATTTCTGACAACGAAGGGTGGACGCCTCTCCACGCTGTCGCAACTTGTTGCTACGTTTCAATTGCAAAGTATTTTTTTGAAAGTTTCAATCTTATGTGCTTCCTTTGTTGGAAATGATGTCAGTTGATTACATTCACACCTTTTGTTAACTTGCAGGGTTCTTCTGGAACATGGGGCAAATGTTGTAGCTCTCAATAACGACTGTAGTATCCCTCTAGACATTTGCAAAAGCGATGAGATTCGAGAGCTATTTATCCAGGAGATAAACGGTAAAGGAATCGACTTGAAGGATGCTCGTCGAGGAGAAGAAGTTCGTATGATGGAGGATGCAAGGCGGTGGCTGAGCGCAGGTGCCTTTGAAGAAGCGTCTCACCTCGTCACTGGAGCCACTGCTATGCACGTTGCTGCATGCAAGGGATACATCAAAGTTTTAGAGTATAAACTCGCCTACTTATTATCATATTGATTTGGGATTAAGAAGTGAATTAAGGTTAAAGTTGGAATGAAATGCGTTTCATCTGCTTTATCTCTCATTTTCAGTCTGTTAATCAAAGCCGGGGCGCAGATAAATTCAAAGGACTTTGATGGCTGGACACCTCTGCATGCAGCGGCGCACTGGGGCCAAAAGGAGGCTTGTGAGGTGCTTTTAGAAAATATGTGTGACATGAGTGTGCGCAACAACTGTGACCAGACAGCGCTTGACATTGCGGACAGTGATGTTGTTCCTCTACTGGAGGAATGGAAGAAGAGACATGATGTCAACAAGAATATTGACACACACAAGCAAAACCTGAACAATAACAATAACAATGCACTTGCCAGCTTGCCACCCAAGAAAAAGTCTGCGCCGAGACCGATTCCGACGGATGACGATGTCACGATCGTGCCCAGTCAGTTGAGCCAAGACAAGGTTCCTACTTCCAGTCTCTCAAATTCCATTTCAGGTACAATTTTTTTGATGCTACATACATTTTCAATGTTGTATTATTTAACAGAACACGAAAAGGATGTCTGTGCTAATTACATTTGTAATGAATATTGTGAAGTGTTTTGCTTTCGTAAAATTGAAATAGAATATTATTCCTCGTGTTAGTTGTTGATATCTGCTGTGGAAAGTGATGATACATTTCAACGATATGGACTTAACAAAAGTATTATTTAATGTTTTGTGTGATTTTTGCTGCTTGTATAACACAACCTAACACCCACGAACGACAAATTAGCCGAGCAAGATGTGGAAATGGATGGAAATATGCATGAAGATAAGCAAGTAGTTGATGCTGGTGACGTGGACGAGGCGGAGGATACTGTCAGTGAGCTGCCTAGCTCTGGGGATGTGATACCTCCAGAACTGATCTCTTTTGTACACCCCCCCGTGGCGCCTACGAGTAGCAGTGATAGCGGAGTCGTTACTACCAGTGCTAGTAGTACACCTCAAGTCGTAGTCACAACGAGTGCAGCGAGCGCTTCCATTAATCCATCCTGTAATTCTAAAATCTTAACAACTACCATTTTTATTATTATTCAAATATTTTTTAAATATTCGCATTTTTATGTTGCATTTACCACCACATTGTTCCGTTCATGTTATGAACGGATCAAAAACTAGAACTGCATGCATGCACAGTTTGTTGGTGGCGGATTGTTTTTTTGTGCTAAATATTTATTTCCGTTTTTGTCTGCTTATTCGCACGAACCCTACTCACACAACACATGGGTGCAGTGACCTCAGCAGGAAGTAGTGATAAGTCTAGTGAGTCTGTTGGGCGAACGTTAGACAAACGGAGTAATAGCGCAGGTGGGAGCGGACCTTTCCAAGCCCTTACATTCAGTAAGGTGGCAGAAGAATCACCATCTGACGCTGAATCTCCTACGACTCACTCTTGGCGACGAGGTGGCTCTCTTCGAACCCGAGCTGCGGCCACTTCAACCTGTAAGTCCTCTCAGCACATGACGATCACTGCGAGAGAAAAAGCACTTGCCGCAAATTTCTTCTTCTCTCTCCGGCCTTTGATGATTGCTCTCCTCAACTGTTTTCATTTCAATGCTTGTCTATTAATTCTTTAATATGCTGCATGTTTGCATGATATCAAATGATGTTGTTGTTGTTTTCCTATCATGTTATATTTCATTCCAGCATGTTTACACGGGCAAGCATGTTCACCGTTTGTACTTTTCTTCTCTTTTCATTCTCTGTTCATAATCTACCAGCAAACAATTTAATTTTACAACAAGATGATAATGTACTTTTTCTTCTTTTGTAATTTCACAAGCAGCGACAGGAGCGAGTGTTACTCCAGGGGAGGATGCTAGTACCGCTAAGGGGAACAATGAAAGGCTGACTGTTAGGAGGACCAGGAGTGAGGCTGTTGCGGGAGGGGACTCCAGTCTTCGCAGGGCGTATAGTTTCGAATCTGACGCCAAGTAAGTGTTGTGTAGTTAGATTTTTTTAAAGTTTAAGTTAAGAAAAGACTTGGTTTAAATTTGACGTAAGGTTATACGATTATAATTTGAAAAGATTATAAGAATGTAAAGTAAAAGCCCTAAGGGACTCCCCGCTTGTGACTGCTAATTGCATAGTTGTAATTACTGCGACTTATGGAAGAGTTAAATAACAAAGATAATTGATCGTGATAATAACAGTAATTAATATTGATGAAGGTGTGGCGTGATCTAACCCATGTTAATATTAACCTTAACACGAGCAGATTTTATTCAAGACTGAGAGACGCACGGAACCGAATAAAGGCGATGGAAGCCGCTTCCGCGGCGATGAGCGAAGCTCTTTCGATCAGCGCTGCAGATGTGCTAACATCTACCTCTCCGGCGTTAAAGACAATGACCACACCCTCCGGCACCACCATTTTGGCTTCCGTGGGAAATATTCTTCTCCCGTACATCACCTCAAGTACAAGACTCAACTCTAACGCTGATGAACCTTCAAGTATTTTACCGAGCAGTATCACTAGTACAAGTCGTTCTTCCCGTGAGGATTCAACATCCTCGACACCGTCCGCCGAGGCACCGCTTACTAACCTGAACCCCCCTCTCACCAACGTCACAAGTAACAGTCTGAGCAAGAGTAACGCTAACAGTACTGAGCCGAGTAGTAGTATTACGATAAGTAGCGCAACCTCGCAAGAACCCACCCCCGCGGTCGCAGTCGTGGTGGGAGACTCTGACCAAGAGGCGGACGAAGAGGACGACTTTAACGTCGTGATCCTCCGAAGGTGCTCACTCACACTCACATTTTTAACATTTCCTATTAATTCACCCTTTATTACACTTTTGATGTGCTTTTGCTTCCAAAATCCAATCAATACCCAATGCAGTTTGCTTTTGTTCGTTTGAATTGTCGTGTTTAAAAAAATGAATTTGCGTTGTTTGGCTGCCTTGACACTTGCACTTGCTGAGATTTGACACTGGCGGTATGTTTGATATGCACGCAGGAACAAAGAGAGTGAAGCGAACCGCTCCCTTCGGCCTAACACTTTGGGCTCGCCGAACCCATCCAGTCGCCCTTCTTCTGCCTCATCTTCTACCACAACAACCACCACAACACCCACCACATCCACGACTATTCCTCAAAACTATTCCGAAACGAAACAGACGCGCAGGTATGTTCAAGCCCTTGTTTTCCCATTAAAAATATTTTTCTCTTTCTCTGTTATATACTCTCTCAAATCTCAGCCATTTCATCCATGCTAAGGCACTTTATCACCTCAGCTATCCAAGCAGTTAGCTCAGGGTACGGACACCGCGAATAATTTGTCCAATTATACTCACTTTTCTGCACATTAGTCTTACACGTATTTGCACACAGTCGCATGACCAAACGAGGCAGTTGTAATGTATTTTACCTCTGTCCTCCCTCCACTCGTCTTTAATGTAGTGGGGTGGAAGGGGTTGGGAATCATGACGGAGGCTCAGCCGCATCATCCCTCCTCTTTACCAATTCCAGCAGCAATCTCAGCCTTCACAGCTCCACGAGCAGTAGTCACAAGCCATCTGGAGCCGTCACGAAATTCAAGAATTTCTTCAAGTGCGTTCAGTACAGATCCAATTTGTTTCTATGTCTTCGTGTGTGCAAATAACAGGGTTTATCCCAACTGATGTGTGTGCAGAATGTGGTCTTGTTGTTGTCTTTGAGTGTTTCACAAAAGTTTGCGAGTGTTATTCTAGCTTTAGTCATCTTGCATGAATTTGAAGTAAATCATATTTAATTACATTAGAATAGAGGTTTAACGTATTTAGAATAGAAGGGTGGTCTTGGTCTTTTCCTGTATGGGTGAAAGTTTTAACGACAAATTATAACGCTCTAAAGCCGAATTGTAAACTTAGATGATTTGTTTGCACAGGTCTTTCGTGCCTCCAACACGAGACGAGGAGTCGGAAACTCAGAGGAAGGCGCACGCGAAGAGGGTGCGCGAGACGAGACGCTCTACACAAGGCGTCACTCTTGAGGAACTCAAGTAAGTTTCAGATAAGACATATAGGACAGATATAATCGGGTTGGTGTGAATATTTTAATGATTGTTCAAAAATAATTACGTTACAGGTCTGCTGAGCAGTACGTAAAAAACAGTCAAACTGGTGGAAGCAATGCAAGTGGCCCCGCAAACTCAGTACCTGTGTCGTCGTCGTCTCGCAAGGACCAGGAGGACGCCAACGTAGAGCGGAGACCGTCATGGAGGCTACGTGTGGATGAGCAGGACCGAAGTAAGTTCTCACTCGAAGACACTCGTGGCACGGGAAATCCCGCCTCCTCTCTGGGTTCTTCTTCCTCTGGTGTGGGTGGTCCCGTTCCCAGCTCACGCCCTGGTCCCGGCTACCATTCAGAAATCCCGTATGGACTCGCACAACGAAATCCCGCTCTCCGTTCGAAACTTGGCAAAGGGATGATGTTCGATCAATCTCAAATGCAACAAATGCAGTCCTCGGGCGGTGCAGCTCCCCAGGGAAAACCTCCTCTACCACCTGGAGAGGACTCTGGCCAGCCCTCCCCTATCGGTCAACTGGAAGACGACCGAGATGTGAAGAACTCAGGCGGCGCTCAAGGCGCTATTCTCAGGAAGAAAAAGACCAAAAGAAGATCTACCGGGGTCGTCCAGTTCAATACTGACGTGAGTAACCATGTTAATGTCACCAACATCCCTTCTCACGACCTTCCTTCCTCATCACTTGCAGTTTTTTCTTATATGCGCATGCTCATTCACTTGTTTGTAATTATATGCTTATCCTTGAAGCCTTATTCTAGAGGGAAATATATATCCTGTGTAGTGTGATAACTGCATGGAAACGTAGTGTTTTGCGCCTAATTCGCTATACACACGTAATTGTGTCAAAGTACGTAAAAAGTGACTAATGAACTGATCCCGCTTTTTCTGTATGTCTATAATGTTAAACAGGGTACTTATCAGGAGCCACAGGACAGTGTTCCCAGTGATAGTGAGGTGAGCCTCTCAGCTGACACATTTTATTTTTTCATTTCCTTTTTTTTTCATTTTGCATACATTCTCTCCAGAGGAGAATGGGCTTCTGTACAAATTGTAATGAGAAAAAGACCCAGGTAGTTTTTGTATGTAAAAAATAATATGTTCCGCGTTCCTTTTTGCATGCCAGACAAGAAAGAGGTATACAATTAGAAATATCCGTGTTTCTTTTTTAGTTTCGAGCCGCATGTCGCTTTCTTTGTCTCATATAGATTTCCAATTAGTAGTAGCAAAGTAGCTTTTGGGTGATACAATTTTTACGGAGTAGACGCTGGATTGGTAGATGCAATATTGCATACCCTGTAATGTGGAATATCCGAGTTGGGTGTAGCGGTCTATCGGGAATGGAGGAAAAAAGAAAAGACTATTTTTACATACAAAGGCAATCTTCTCTATTTCCTTCATCTTCTCACTCACCCGCTCCGACGTAAGAAAAATCAAGGATGATTTTGACGAGCAAAGCAAAGAAAATTAGAGTTTTTCTTGTATTTTGAGGGGGATTGGGAGTGCCGTGTGATACAGATATATTTATTTTTGTTCCACTCTCCTCCTTTCCTTTTTCTGCGTCTTCAAGGATTATCACTGTTAGTGTTATCTGTGGAGCACTCTCCTTGTCTTCTTCTGCTACGTATCCTTGCCACTTTTTCGAGAATTGGAGTAATCGCCGTGTTTCCTATTCCTGTAGTCTCGGCGTCTGCTCTCCTTTCTCGTTCGCCCTATTCCACTTACCTTTCCGGTGCGGAGGTGCACTTTTCTCACTCCATATCATCACGTCTCATCCATGCATCCTTCGCTGTTTTTATGATCCCATACATGTGAGAACATCACGCAACTGCGCAGTCTATCCGTGTAATCTTCATTCTGTCGGGAAGATCTATTTTCGTGCTCTCAAGGAAGCGGCGCAGAGCATCTGGCAATTTTCTCTCGACGAGTGCATCTGTAAAAGATGTGTGTGTGTGTCGATGTGCATCTCGCTACTTCTTTGTTTATGCACGGCGATTTAATGATGATGAGAATGAGCTCGCTTGTTATGTTCGGAAGACGGGAGAGAAGCGCGAGTATATAGAAAAGACTTTTTGTGTGAGTATCATCACGAATAGTGTATCGTGTATCCACTCCAGTTAAAAGACAAGGAGCAGTGCACCGTCACTGTAGGGCGTTGCATTGTTTTTCTTTCGGTGACTAGGTGATATTTCCTCTCGCACTCTCGAGCATTTGGAGTAGAGTCATTCACTTGACTAGAGTCATTCTCCAGTTGACTGGTTAACAGAAACAAGCTGGAAAGTTGTCATGTCATGTCATGTGAAGATAGACAACAGTGACTGAGTATTTGTCACGAGACTTGCGTTAATTGCAATTAATTTGTTGAGAATGAGGTGGGTTGAATTTGGGGCTCTGTTGGCTATCCCTCTGTCTCTCTCTTTTTGACTTGTTTTGTGACGGACAGAGTGGCAGGATGCCAGCTAGCAGCGGTGAAGAGAATAGGGGATGGTTGAGTGGCAGAGTGAGGACTTGGTGGGAACGTATATCCAAGTTCACTTGTGATGCCGTCATTCTCATCATCAAGTGCATTGGACCTGCTTGACACCTCTCTCGATCTCTTTGAGCTCGATGTAGCCCGAAAGACAATTCTTTCTTGGATTGTCTTCTTCCTCCCTATTAACTTCACTTATCGTGAGTGAGTATGTGTGTGAGTGGAGTGCGTTGGTGATGCGATGAGTGATCGGATCAAATGAGTGACGTGGAAATTCTGTTTTTGCTTCGCCATTCATCTTTGAGGTAGGCACGGGTGAAGTTGTGAGAAATTTAGTGGATGAACTGTTATGATAAGTGGGAACAATTGTGAGTGGACAGCAGACTTATAGTAGTGGACAATATGTCGTACTATAATACAGGTGGAATCAGTGGTGGAGGCCCAGGCACTGGTTTGTCGAGGAGTAATTCCGGACGTAGTGCAAGACCCGGGCCAACCTCAACTTCCAGTGCATACTATTCATCCCCCTCAATCCCAATCATGCCCAGTTATGCTAGTAGTGCGTATGGTGCTGGGTCAAGTGCATATGGAGATTATGGAGGCTCGTCGTCTAAATCCTCACCCTTCCTCTCGATGTTTTCTTCATTGCCGAGGTCCTACTCAAAAAGTGGAGGATCCCGAGAATCGGGAATACCCAAGTCGCACGGGTTGTATACTAGCTCTATGAGTGCTAAGTCTGTAGGCATGGGAACTCCAGGAATATCCTCTGTCGCGGGTGGAGGTTATATTCTAGGACATTATTCCTTGGCTCCTGTCATCTCGTCACCAGTGTCGAGTGGGATGACAGGTCGAGAACGGTCTGATTCCCTAACTGGAATTCCTATGCATTACCAGCACCACCCTCATCTTCACCATCATCAGAGGTCCTCTTCCGCGTCAAGACCGTCGTCATTGTATGACTTTGGAAGTCGATATTCAAGCAGAAGGAGGGCCCCTAGTCCCCCAGAAGTCGTACAGAGACATTCGATAAATTTAGCATATGCACCTAGCAATAGTAGTAGTAGTAATAGCGGAAGCGGTGGGGGATCTTCTGGGCATCATCACCACTCCAATATGGTTCCCTCTGTGATTATGAAAAACAGTAGTAGTAGCAGTAATAGTGATAAGGGTCCACCTTCTTCGGAATCGGGTAATGCCTCTAGCAACAAACGAGGCTTGAATGTATCATCATCTTCCAACTCCTCCTCTGCTGGAAGACGTTTCCATTTTGACTTATTTTCGAGTGCTGTCCCCGCAGCGTCGTCGAATAGAGCTAGAAGGGGGAGTACTTCTAGTACAACTAGCCAAATATCCACCCTCACCCCACGCCAGCAGCAACAGCAGCAGGTAGCAGAGGACCGGTTCAAAAATACAAAGTCGAACCTCCTAAGTTTACGAAAGAGGCTTAGTTCTAGTCTCAGCTCGCTGGTGGTTTCAATAGCAGGAAGTACTCCAAACCTCCTTTCCGCTTCAGGCGGCAACAATCCTGGAACAATTATTAAAGGAGGTAGTGGTCACCATAATCATGGCCACTACCGCCATTTATATGACAGCAAAGGAAGTAGTGTCGCTGGCTGTTCGAGTAGTGACTACGAAGATCCTTACGACGAAGTTGCTGATGATGATGGAGAGGAGGAAGATGAAGATGATGAGGATTATGATGATGAGTATGATGATTACTCCGATTGCGTAAGGCACATCCATTTGTTTTGAAGCTCCGAAAGCAGTTTTTCTCTAGTTTGCATGCTAATTTGAGTGTCTATTTAATTTTCCCGGGACGTGGGAACGAGCCAATATAAAACTAAGTCGGCTCCTATGGTTTCCTCTTTCTCTTGCATGCATAGTAATACATTCTCCATCCATTTTTTCCCATATTCATACATAAAACTGCCTGGATTGACGTATCAATGTTTTTGGGAAAGCATGTCATATTTTTTTATTAAAATTAAGAATGATTCTGATTGCTGTGTTATAATTGTCATATTTAGATTGGAAGAGATGCCTCTAGTGACGCGGAAGGACTCGACTCCAACCGGAGCGAGAACGGCGTTTCACAGCGAATCAACTACAGAAAGGTATGTGTATTTTATTCCTGGTTTTGTAAAAAAAATGCATGGCAGTGATGAAACTCTGTTTTTTTAAAAATATTCTGGTTAGCTTTACGAGGAGGTGTTAAAAGAAAACCAAGTACTCAAGTCAAAATTGTCTCGGGCTGAGGAGGACATTGCTGAGTTAAAACTGAAGTTGGATAAACTCTCCATGGTGTGTATTTGATTAATAAATAAAACTTGATGATCTCGAGACGCCACGTTTGATAAGTTTCGATTAATTTATTCTGTTTGTTTGCAGACACCGCGAATTACTTCAGATGATGCAGAGAAGCTTGAGAAGCGCGCCTTGGAACGAAAGCTCTCGGAAATGGAGGAAGAGCTCAAGGTACACAAATTACTTTGTTACAAACCGAAGTACATAATTATTATAAAAACCATACCTTGCGCAACTATAAACTATGTACCCCTTTTAAATCAACTTGTTACTGAGGATTTAAAACAACTAGGATGATTTTTCAGTATTAAATGGGGTTATTGTCAATGTCATTTCGAACTTATAATAACGCTGTTGCACACGCCGCCATTATCTGAATCAGTCGGCCAGCAACTTTCATTAAAATCAATCTCTCTGTAACATGTAATTTCCTCTCTCGTCTTTTCCGGCTGATTGAACAGCAAATGCAGCGGTTGAAGTTGGACAGTGAGAAGTTGAAGGCGGAGAACCGTGCTCTGACACGGGTCGTGTCCAAATTGACCGGTGTAAGCAGTGGTAACGGAGGTGCTGTCACTCCCCCTCCCTCTCCGTCCTCCAGCTCGACTGCGAATGGGAGTATCGGCGCTACGATTGGGACTGCACTCTGAAAATTCCCTACACTCTAGTCTACGTATTATTTGTGCCCTACCTAATACTTATTTTATCCTAGTTTTCCTCTGTTCTTCAGAAACTTCCTGTTCAAGTGATAGACTTTTATTAGTTGTACCAATAGCGTAGACTTTAGCCATTCTCTCATATTTTGTCCCTTCCCCTTCTGGTCAGTTTTAGAGTAGAGTGTAGAGGGAGTGCGTGCATAGCTGGAGAATCCTCTTAAGAATGCTCTCCTCTGCTGGGTGGAGGTATTCATTTTCTTTCATTTTCGCCTCTGTTGAACGAAAGTAGTGTGGATCCAGTCTTGTGCCTCGGTCCTATTTTTCCCTCTGTTATTTCCTCCCCAAAAGTGTCGCTCCTGCATGGCGGCACGCTGACACTGTGTGTGCTCGGTTTTGTTGTCTTGCGAATTGTTCTCACCGTTTGCTGTGATAAATGACGTGTCACTTGATATAATGGGGGTGTGCGTGATTCTGCCTGATTCCTATCTGTAATTGTAATTCTTAACGCTATTTGTTTGTGTTTGTACAGGAGATTCGACATCTGCGGAGTGAGAACCAGAAACTCCGCGATGAAAATGGTGCCCTAATCCGAGTCATCAGTAAACTGTCCAAGTGAAACAGCCTCAGCATCACGAAAAAAATCAACTCATCCTCATTTCATTGTCTTCGTTTAGTCTCCATCTCCCTCCCTCTCTCACACACACATTCTAGCTTTCTTCTATTCACTTTATTTAATTCAGACATGCGTCCCTTCTCTCTGTACGCAAGGGGTTTACTCATACTTCCAGAACAAGAACAAAATAGATGTGCCATCGAAGGATTCTCAGTAAAGAACCAAATCCAAAATCAGTGCTAGCCCGTCATCATCCCGGGAAAGAGGAATTCCGTCAGCCAGGAAAATTAGTTAATTCATTTTAATTGTGTTTATTAATAAGAAAATAGTAGACAAAGTGTATTTTCTCTTGTTTCATTGGCACTGCATGGCCATCAGAATACTATTATTACCTATTATTAATTGTGAAGCATGGATTCACTGAAATCCTGAATGCAGCTGTTTTTTTTTCTTCTGATTTTATCAATAGAGAGATGGATGTATAAATAATAGTTTGCATCTTGTGTTATATGTTTCATTTATGTGCGTGCGCGTGCCTGTGAAAATTGTATCCTTTCCTCTTCTCTCTCATTTAAGCTTCTTTGTTATGGTTTACCTTGCGAAAAAAGAAAATATCAATGAATTGAATTTCATTTCGAATGAGGATGACGACAGTTTAGGCTACATTTTTTTCGTGTTACTTTCAAGTGTTACAGTAGTGATAGTATTTTATGAGTACATTTGCGAGCAATCTTATTATTCTAGCTAAGGATGATGTTGTCGTTGATGAGGAGAGCCGCCTCTGCCTTCTAATATTCTTACCTCAAGAAGCAAAATATACACTACACGAGCATACTGGTAAACAAACTAAGTCCATAACGCCAAACCCTCCCTCCACTACTCCGACATCCACCGAATGATAGATAAGATGATTTGAGAGGAACAAGCCAAATCGTGCCTAAAGAAAAGCGGTAGAGTAGTGTAATAAATATTAAAAAAATACTATTTTGTGTCGGGTAAGACGGAGTAAAAATAAATAAAGAACGGTCCCGGTAGACATTAAGCACGCAGTTTTATACCAAGAATTAGAGCGGAGTGGTGGAGCGGACTTAATAGGTGGAATGGAGGAGGTTTCTTTTTTTAAACATAAAAAATGGTTATTATATTATTAATTGTAATTGTTTAGCGAGTATGTTTGGTTGTGTGATGTGGTGTGCTAGCTAAATGGGGAGAAAAATATATGTGAGTCTTCTTCTTACTTGTATCTGATAAGGTCAACAATACATATGCGTAATAATGTTTTATTGGTCAACGTGTGTGTGTTTGTTTCTCTCCCTCTCTCTCTGCTACCGACAACCACCACGTACACAAGAAGGCCTTTAACGAACGAATAAACAAATAATTAATTATTAATTTACACACATATTGCACACAAACTGTTGGGAGTAAGGGAGAGAGGAGAAGAGAGTGTTTTTAAATGTTATACTGTGTAGACCAACATCATCCGAATGTTACACATATGCCTATAAATAGAGAGATGCAGCACAGAGAGTGTTTTAATAAGTAAACAAATAAAAATGGAAACCAGAGAGTTCAGCTTTTAACTTATCGAGAAAAAAAACATTCCCGTCTTTTCCTTTTATTCACGTCCTTTATTTATTTTGACTAGCACATTTTTCGAGCATCTTGTGCATTTTATCGGTTTTCCGATTGTTCATTGTTTTCGCTATTGAAAGCAAAAATGAGAAAGTTTTTAATGCCTACATATTCATTTGTTTTTTTTCATAACGCTACAACAACACTTTAAAAGAGTGAATAACTGCACGGTACTGCTTCATAAGGCGAAAAGATATATACCATGTTATCATATCTTGCATATTATGTTGTTGACCATAGGCTGGAGTATAATGAAAGTGTTGCGCGTGGAGGAAAGAGTTATCCTCCTTGTTTTCTTTGTTTGCACGAGTACGTTGGTTTATAGTGACGAGGATGATTTGGAGGAAGGACTTCGCTCTCCTATTGACGCTGTAAAAGACCTCGGGGGTATGGAAATTCCGGCGAGAGAGTTTCTTTTAAAGTCCCACCCGATTGCACGTCAACTGATTAGCTCATTTCGAGAGTGTGGGATAAACTGGCAGGACTACTTCGTCAAGAATAATCTTACCACAGACAAAATTCTCACGAGACAAAAGAGGGTCGTCGCTGTGAAGGAGAGTGCAGTGAGCGTGCTCAAATATCCATGGATGGCTCAACTTTACATAAAACATTGTAAGCAGATTTGTTGTTTAAAAAGAAACGTAGAGGGGGGGGGGGATAAAAAATGAGCGAATTTAAGGTAACCTCTTTGGTATATAGTGGAGTCTAATCACATTTCTTTCCAATGTGGAGCCACGCTGATATCTCAAAAGGTGTTACTCACAGCGGCTCACTGCCTTACCCGGCTTCCCGCTGGCTATACAGTGTAAGACTATTAAAGTGCCTGGAAATGGAGCAACCATGGAAAGGGTCACCACGAACGCTAAGAGAATATACACAAGCTTCCAGAAGAAATGCTTTCTCATACCTTAGGTTATTATAATATATTTTCATTTTACATAGCTACGCCATCGTAATGGGTATTTCCGAACGAGATGCTTATAAAACATGTGATCCTATGGAGGAATGCCAACCTAAAGGGATGTTTCGATTTGTATTTGGAATCGAAATTCATCCAAGATATAGTGAAGGCTCACTTGAACATGGTAATGCAATGTATACTGTTGACTGTGTAAATTGCACTAATGCATAAATACTCCAATGCTGTAAAAATTTATATATCAGTTCTGGCTTTCAACTTTTGTTTTATAATGAACACAGATGTTGGTCTGATTTACTTAAAAAATGAAATAACGTACAATCGTAAGTTTCAAAATGTTATGGACAAGCTAAATTTCCAGCCGGCCAAACTCAATATTGTTACTAATTGTCAATTTTTGCAAGCTTTTGTTCGCCCAATTTGTCTGCCATTGACTGACGCTCTGCTTGAAAAGTGGGAGACCTCAGAGCTACAGGTTCCTGGATGGGGAGCCGTTGGTGATACTGTGGATCGTGGACCAACCACTCCATCTCGTGTTCTTCGGGACATAACTGTGCACGTTCGTCCTCGCTCTTTGTGCGATCGCTTTTTCGGAGTAACTTATGGAATGCTTGGGAGTAATCGGGTAAATCTCCTGATGACTTGAATTTTTGAAATATTCGATTTTTGAAAATAACAGAATGTTGTAACGAATCAAAGAGCAGTTTTGCATTTTAGGTTCTGTGGGAAACTCCCCTTGCTCGGGAGATAGCGGGTTAGTCATTTTTTGCTATTTGGTAAAATTAATGCATTACTAAGGAAAAAATGTGTACTTTCATTTTCTTCAATGCGCAGAGGTCCTTACATTAAATTCATGCCAGTTCCCGTGGTAAATAATGAGAATCGATGGGTACAGTTTGGAATCGTATCGGGTGGTGGTCATCACCCACACACTTGCGGTGAACAAGGGAAACCCTCAATATCCACTAATGTTCTGTTCTACATGCACTGGATTTTGGACCGGATTCAAAACACACTATTCCCCGAGCGAGGCGAGCTTCCTCGGCATGACTTACTTGGTAAACCTGTCAGAGTAGGTGCTGGAGAGCAGATACCTGAAAGAATGAACTTAAAAGAGTTGTCGAAAGTGGAACACAAAACTCCTTACCACAAAATCGATTTCAAGAAAGAACTGGGGAGTGGGCGTAGCATGAACGTAATGATGCACCCAAATGTAAAATTACTTGCATCTTTTGACGAGTGTGGAGTGATACCTTTGCAAGATGGAAAGCACAAGATGAGAACCATCTCATATGAACTGGGTTCACCCACGGTTCCAACTCCACCACATACTAGTCCAGCTCCTGAAAACTCAGGATCGCAATCAGAAGAGTCATCGGAGGAAATTACGGCAGGAGTAAAGGCACGGAGACGAAAACGTATGGTTGGAGCTACAGGAACTCGCATGGACGGGTACTTCCCTTGGATGGCTCAAGTCCTATACCGTGATGGTTAATGGTTCATGTGTCTATTTGAAATTAAAAGAAGCAATTGAAGATTCCAATTTTAACGTCGTTAAAATGATTATCTTTTTAGAGAACACTTTACTAGAAGTATTCAGATGTGGAGGTGTGATAATCACCAAACGTCACATCCTCACTTCCGCTACATGTGTCACGGCTCTACCATTCCCATTCGTTCTGTATGAAAGTATTTTCTAACAAATCATTTTATAATTCGATTAAAGATAAGCAGGATATTGTTATAAAGCAATAACTGCATATCGACTTGTTTTATGTAGAGGTAGCGTAGTCGTTGGTCAATATAATCGTCTAACTGTAATGGAATGCGTGGATGGGGAGTGCTTTCGACCGTCATATCATAACATTGAAAAGTTCGATGTTCACCCTGGATTCGAAAGTCATGTGTTTAGTAACGATTTGGCAGTGATTACGTTAGCAGAGGAGTTAAAATTCACTAGTACTGTTTTCATTCATAACATTTTCCATAGTTTTATAACTACAAGCAAAGACATTGGGAGGCGTTAAAAAAATTATACGTAAATATTTGTAGAAATGGTAAGACCAATTTGCTTCCCGAGGAAGGAAAGCCTGATCAACGAAATTAAATTAAATCGATTTTTTGTCTCTGGTTGGGGAAAATTCACCTCGAGTCCGGCTAACGGTACGGTAGGATCTACTTATGCTAGAGAATTTTAAAAAAAATGAATAAGAGAGAATTTATGAATGAATGAATTTATATATTCACAGATAGGACAGGAAACTATTCAAACATTCTACTGAAAATGGAAGTAGGTTTATTGAACAGGAGTGATTGTAACGCCGTGTATACACGAAGCTTAGATCGAGCTTACGGAAATAGGGTGAGTGTTTCATAGTTTCCAGATTGGTTTAGAACTTTCATCGAGACAGGATATTTTTAATCTTTTTTGCTTTTACAGATTTGCGGAGGAGGACAATCATTCCGCGGAGAGTGCTTAGGAGATCATGGTCAGTGAGCAAACAACCTCGGGTTTTATTAAACATTCAACATAGCCTTCGTTCGGTCTTCATTCTTTAGTGATTATGACTTTTCATCATCTTATGACTTTCAGGTGGACCACTAGTGAAAAAATTCCAACCTAAGGAAAGTCCTAGACTGGCCAATCTTCATTTCCTTGTTGGTCTAGTTTCCTATTCCGAATGTGGGAATTCAGGCATGCCAAGTGTATACACTAATATATTTTACCATTTACATTGGATCTTGGACCAACTCGGGCCGGTGGATGATCATATAGAGAAGTTTCTGTGAAAGAGAAGTTTCACAATGTGATCCTCAGTTTTGCATTCATACCATTTGAGAAATACAAATCATGTCAAGTTATTTTTAATCACAATAAATTATTATACATATCTCAAAGATAGATTCCATTCCAATCGAGAACTACGTACTTGTTCATTTATTCATGTACCGCCTTCTTACCATTTACCACCAGTATTTCTTTGTATCGTATATCATGAAATTCATTTTTTTTCTGTCAGCCGACCTCTTTTATTCCATAGCGTTGTAAAATCCACAATCAATCTATATGTATGCACTTTGTTATCAGCTAATATGCATGATTATATGGAGAGATTTGGAAAAAATGAATATATTAGAATTCAAAATGCAATTCATGAATCAACCCGAGGGGTAGAGAATTGAGAAGCTTATATAGAGAAATTCTTAATAACTGAATATAGCCGAAAGAATTTTAGAATATTTGTATGGGGGTGTGTATTTTGCATAATAAACTAAACAGAGCAAATGGAAAAAAACTTCATGTGCGTGCATTGAAGTTGTGCTCTTTAAAAAGACCCTTTATGTAGGTAGATCACCAGTATTCGGCTTAAATTTCTGGTTAGAGAGTTTAGGAAATTGTCGATTTATTTTATTATTTTGCGAATGGATGTTTTTTGTCAATTACAAAAAGGTACGTGTTCAAACCTGGACAACTCTGTCTGGACCTGTATTTGAAAGAATTATTGAAAAAGTGATCCTTGAGGAAAATTACGGGGTAAAGGCAATCTTTAAATCGCAGCCGGAATAAAATAGCTTACAAAATAATTAATCATAAATTGATTCCTTTATATGTATAGCAAATGAAATCTGCCATGCCGACTTATAATTGTTCAGTTTGCCTTCAAATGACGATGGGGAAAGTGCATCTGCTGTCACCTGGAACTCAATTATGGAACCTTGTTGTTCTCGAAAACGCCCCACTTGGAAGATGCTTTTCGCCTTATAGCTTGATCTGCAAAAACTGCTTTAATATTTATGCAAAGCGAATCGGAATGTTTGGAACTCCACAAGCTGCAAGGTGTACACTTAAACCTCCACATACTCATCCTCCTCAAAAACAAAGGCAAGTTTTCGTTGGTCTTGGTGGCATTCCGGCGTGCCTAGCGCACAACACAGTGCTACAGGAAAAATTTAACACACGCAGCAATGGTTCAACAACAACATTGTCATCACTGCAGCGAGAATCCGGCTATGAAAGTTTTCTCAGAGTCACTTCATTTTGAATTTTTGCCTCTGTTCGGAAAGCCTAAAGTGACGCAATGTAATTATGCATTTGAAAAACAACAGAGAAGCCCCAAGCTGCAAATTCACTGAAGAGAAGACTTAACAGGCAAATATTTCCGCTTTCATATTATTTAGTTGAGCATGTTAAAATTAAATAGTTTCAATGGGCTGCTGTTCACTGGAAATTTATTTTCCTCCAATATACTGCAAGCATCAAAATGAATTAAATGGAAACTCTCATTTCAATAATTTAACAAATGTGAATTTATTTACTAACCGAAGTAACGAACAAGAGCGAGTGTGAAACAACAATAATTAAATATAAATAGAGAGTGTATTAGGTACAACAATTTATATGAATTTTTTGCTAGTAATAATCAGGAATCGGTGCACATACGATCCTCACGAAATCTGTGTACTTCACCATGCCACCCGTACTACTGCTGACATTTGCTTCGCGAAAGATTTGCTCCACTAAACGTTTGCAGAAAAATAGTAAAATTATTAAGATTTTTCCCTAAAGAACCATTTCATGCGTTTTCCCATACTTGAAAAATCTCATACTTACCCTCTCGGGCACTCAGTTTTTCTCCCCATTTACCCAAAATGTGTTTCAAATCCTTCGCTGCTATAACCCCTTTCCCTTTAGGGTCCGCAGCTTTAAACGCTTCTAATATCTCGTCAGGAACTTTCTCCACTTGATTGTGGGTATGCATCACCTCGAGAAAATCGGCAAATGACATTTTCCCACCTGCACAAACCACACACACAATCATAATATACATTTTACTCCATCATTCATCCTCAGCAATGTAACTTTAATAACCTTTTTTCAACTTACCTTTATCCTTAAGATATTTTCTCAGCTCAGCAATAGTCGGACTCATCCCTAACGAGCGCATAATCAAGCTCAGCTCGTCCAGCGTGCGGATGCTTCCATTTCTGGCGTTAAGGTAGAAACATTCTCGAAACTCTTTTTAATTAAAAAAAACAATTTGATCAGCTTCCGATCAACTCATTTAAAATAAAATCCCTTCAAACCCTCTTACCATCGATATCCTGTTCTCTAAAAAATCTCGCCATTGTCACTTCCTTCCCGTCACAAAATTACCTCCTCAAAATAGACCTTGTAAAGTGACACTAAAAATCCCTTTTTAACAGCTCCCGAATTCAAAATTACAAGTCAATGTGAGGGTGTGTGTGTGTGTGCCCAGACGATATCTAACCTGTTGCTTCAATCCTTATCACCTGGGTCTCACATTCACACAAAATTTTCCCTTTTTCCTATCCCATTAATCTCATCCCTGGCCCTGTACTACATCTCATGACTCTCTACCTATATATGTATACGCAGGTGTGCTATGGGATGTTAGAAAGATGACCAACAATAACATCAACAAGGGACCACCATCAACACACCTGTCCTGTCCTCACCTGTATCCTTTCAAATCCCATCCGTATGATGATATGATGTGCAAGTTATTCACGCTCATCAGCATCATCCTGCAAAAATGCCAAGCACAGCTATCTCTTCACCACATATGAATGAGATACATCATGTTTCATGCTGAAATCATAATCATCCTAGATATCGGCAATTCTCACGTTTTTCTACATTTGTAAACCTCATAATAATATGATACCTGTATATACAATTTTTTTTTGAAATGTTACTGTTCTCTCAACTTGGAAAGGATTGGGTTTTGCATGTAATGCATTTTATCAAGCCAGTGAACGGTTTTTCTCAGTAGAACAATTTGTACTACAAATGATGATTACAATGATTACGGCATTCTCACCGCAGGGATGAGTTCTTCCATTTCGATTGAACCGCAGCAATGAGAAGCTTGTTTGTGATACATTGCTAAAAAGTAAGTTATACGTGGCTGCTATTATGAGACTCATTAATTTGTTTAAAAATGATGCGCTCTAGATTAGATTGGTAATCTTATCTTGAACATACTTATGTATAAGAGTAATTTTAGCATGATGGATGATGAATAGGTTGAAGGGAGACAAGGTTAGTGTAAACTCAGAGAAAGTGAGGTAGGGATTTTAAATGTGTCTTTTTCGTATACAAGACACACGTAATTTAATGAAACAGAGAATAATTTGAGAAATGGAAAATAGTTTATGAACAAGATGCAATGATATTTAAGGATTGTAGAGATATGAGTTAAAATAATGCAAGTGATTTTTGGCTATATATTTCTTTAAAAAAGGGACTGGCGCCCCTTCGAAGGTGGTTTTTATTGACATATACTTATCAACGCACACTCCTAGTGACTTGTCAACTCACACATAAATATTTTTTTTGCATACGAGAACAATTAATAACTCTTTGTTATGATAAAACATTTTAAATATTTTTTTGGATTAGTGTCCACACAACCAACAAGAGCGTCTCTTGAAATACGAACGTATAACACAGCATGTATAGATTATTATTTCTATTATTTCTATGGTGACGGGCTACAACTATTTCTAACTAATGTAATAAGAGAGAATATATATATCGTAAATAAATTTGACTTCTACTCTTACATCTCTTATGGTTATTTAAGGTATTTTGTTTGGTTGTTACATACAAGAATCACTAACAAGAATAATGACGTTAAATTGTAAACTATTTTGTTGTTGTGTATCTGGCAAACAGCTTAGAAAAAGAGCACACAATTGAAATGAGTCGTTCACAGAAAGGCATTTTCAGTTTATATATTATGGAATGCATGAAGCTTATTTTACACACATGCTTATTTCTAGGCTTTGCTATTTTATTTTTGTCTTGCTAGTGCTGGGATGGGGGAGGAGGGTGAGGATGATGATGGTGGTGAGTAGTTCCTTCTCGACGTGCTAGATCAATCATGCGAAAGATAAGCACGGAGAGAACCTTATCGAGAGGATCGCAAAAGCCACGTTGCATCCATTTCGGGATGGTGATACGGGCATGGGAAAAGCCGAGTTTTTGAAGGATGTAGTCGACTCCGTAAGGTTCAATACTTTTACCAGCCCAGGAGAGAAGCCGTACGGTAGGTTCAAGCTGCCAGGTTTTACAGTGGTAGTCACGCCAGTCACGTTGGAATCGCATGTCATGCTCCAGTCCAAGCGATGTAGCAGGAGATTGACTGGAGGAGGAAGGGTTGCTGGAACCAAGGCGGGTGTTTTTCAAAGCAGAGAGGTTAAGAGAAGAGTTGTCTCCTTTGGATCCAGTAGGACGAGGGGATATTGCATCTGCCTTTCCTCGATCCGTTAGTCCAACAGGGGTAGGAGAGTTGGAGGCAGGAAACTGCGAATCGGAGTCGTCAAGCCGAACAGAAGGACTTTGACTTCGACCTGCGGCAAGCTGAGCTGACACAAGTTTCTCCTTCTCTTTAATATAGGATGTGATAAGGTCATGAAGGAAAAAGAATGCTTCTGCGTCTACGGTCACGAATATGTGATCACCGAATTCAGTGATAAAGCTGCACTCCACTATGGGCTTGCCAATACCTGAAAAAAAAGTTGACACTTAAATATATACGTTTTGTTTTAGCAAGGTTTAATACATAGTAAGTGAATTTTACTCACTGGAACAATGCACATCCGGTGTGGTGGAAGACTGTAGGTGTTCTGTTTTGAAAAACAGTTCTAAACTGGGTAGCGCAAAGATAACCTCGCGGTTATGATTAGGGTCGTGGAGACGGGCTGGTGTTCTACGTTCTGAACCTCCCGAATCAGCTCGTTCCCTTTCCACGCGTTCCCGTTCTCGCTCCCGTTCCAAACTTGGGAACCTTGCAACTGCAAAAAAATAACAACAACCAAGAATAAGTAGAATAAGGTCGCAACAATTAATAATAATAATAATTCTAAAAAAATCTTTCCATTCTTTCCGCTTACCATCATCAATTTCGGAGGGTGCAAATGCATAGTGGAACCATTCATGAAGAGTTCGAAACTGTGGAGGAAACATGACATTTCTCGTGATCCTACAAACCATTGCCATGCTCTCATGCTGCACGCTGTTGATACTCATTGCGTGAGTGTTCTGCTGTCCTAGGGAGAAATTGAGGTTTTGCACAACGTGCACACATGATGCTGGAGAAGCACTCGGAATCTCTGCTTGATGTGTTTCTTGTGCCTCAGTAGAGAACGAGATGTAGGGTTCTTTCAAACTAAATAACGCCCATGATTTGGATTTAAAGTTGATCCCGTGAAAGCATGCCAAGGAAATATTGTTTCCATGTAGGTCCATCGTACCCCCAAGAACTGTGCCAATCTCTGGAAGTGGCACCATCATGGAACTGATTGGCATTAGGCTCACCTTATCCAACACCTGTTGCCAATGTCGATGATGCTGGTGTTGAAGGAGAGAGTGAGTTTTATTTGCTTCTTCTGTCGGTCGCGCTGTTCGTCTTCCCATTCTCGGAGTTAAAGAGCCCTGACCACTTTGAGACCCAGAAGTGGGCGTGGTCCCATCCTGGTGCATATTTGAAAGGACCCACTTGCTACTTTTAAACTGCTGGCTGAAAAACTCGTCCAATTTACAGTGCATCTTGAGCAAATCGACTGTTGTCGACTTAGAGATCATCAGCTGGAGTTGATCCCAGCCCATGTCGCCGTGAATAAAAATCATTGCAGGGCGATAAGTGGCGAGAACGTCGTCAGGGTAGTCATGGCGCTGCCGTTCTCGTTGCACATGCCATTCATCTTTGAGCTTAATTTCGAGACCGCTGACTCTACCCATTAGTACACTTGTTCCCATAAAGTCGAGCCGAAGCTCAAGCCCATGCATTTTTAAGCCAACCGTGTGATGTGGCTCCACGCCGGGATCTTCTTGGGCGCGGACGTAGGTGTTTAGTTGGGTTAGCTCAAAAGTACCAGCTACAATACCACCCTTGGCTTCAATGTATGACGAGTTTAGGCCAACTCCAATGTATAAGTTTTTATGTCCGGTGCTGCCAATTGACAGTCGTCCTTCAGACTTGGCATCGCGAATAAGCCAGCTGAAGAAAAGAAAAAAGAAAAGAAATACATTTAGTCACATATAAAGAACCTAACTTTGCCCTTCAGGCGCAAAAAATTACAACACAACTCACCTTACATTACCCATTACGTTCCCCATGTTCATTTGCACGTTAAGTTTGGTGAAATTGACAGTGAAGAGAACCAGTGTTTCCCACGAGGGCACAGATGACGAAGAGGATGCTTGGAGAACTTGTGCCGACTCACCATGGCCGATGATTCCCCTTGAAGATGCTGCGTCCACTCTTCTTTTTCTGTTTTCGCCTGACTTATCCCTACCTGGAGTCATACCATACGATAACGAATTGCGCCTTGAAGTGGATGCTTTAAGTAGAAGAGATGGACTGCTGGATGCCGAGTCCTTCGATTCGTCGCCAAGTACTGAAGCGGTTGACATGTCTCCTAAAAACACCCTCCGAACCAGAGAACGCCTGTACCATGCTTTAGGAAACGCAAGAATTTCTGTCAGTCGTCGCATGTCGTATTTGAAGGAGGCAGAGCCAATGTCGACAATAGCTAGAGGGGCAAAAATCGTGAAAATGTTATCCTCTATGCTCTTAATATTAGAGATTATGTGAAGTCTTATTAATTACATAAAATGCAGTTAGGAATGACGTTGCCTTACTTGAAAAGCGTATAGCTGCCTGATGGGATGAGGATGAGGTAGCTGTTGTATTTGCAGGGTTCGTATTCGGCGTATTAGAGTAGCTAGGCGTGGTGTGGTCTATGACTACAAAAGAAGTACTACCAGAGGAAGAAGTGAGATGCACCTTTCGGCTTCGTGACAGGTGGAACTTGATAAACTCTACGTTCATGCTGACGCTGTCCTTCCGCTCGTTGTCACTGAGGGGGCTCCATTGATCTGAATAGATAAAATAAAATCCCTTCCAGTAATCCCTATCTTTCCATGAATGTTTTTCCCAGTCAAAATCTTACCAGTCTTTTTAGCAGCCCCGTACGGATGAAATATATATAAGGAAAAGTCCGACAAGCAGCCTGTTACGGACAGTCCTCCTATGATTGAAGACGAGGGAACGGCAGCTGATGGTCCTAGGGTTCCGGAGGACATGGATGATGCTCCCTTCTCTCCCTGACGCTCTTCTTGAGGCGATCTAAATTTGTTTCGGAAAGACGTCGAAGATGAAGACGACGACGAGAAAGAAGAATGGTGGTGGTGATGGTAATGATGGTGATGATGATGCTTCGATTTTGTCGCCGGGGTTCCTGCCTCACCCCCAGTGTATTCAAATTCTTCCTCAGCACGCTTCGAAGAGAAAACGATATCCAGTGCAGGAAGACGGAGCATACACTCCACACGAGACACAGGCTGACATGAAAAGCGGAATGTGGAAGGTTGCATGTGAAAATAAACGATAACATCAACAGGGAAGGAAGCATAATACGTGCTTGTCACAGCATCATCCTCGTCATCTCCTCTTGTATCAGAACTTCCCTCTGCTGCCTTGGCTGAACTACTTGTCTGTAATATGGGAATGGGAATAGGTTCGAGGGTTTGTTCGAGAAAGTCTAAAATGTGAGGACTAATTATAGTCTCTTCCGGGACCGAGTGTAGTGTAATCCAGGCAAAAAGACTAGCTTTTTTGGTGCCTGAGCGACGACTATTGGAGAAAATGAGACCTCCCCCAGGTCCCGTAGTACTGCCTCCAGTGCTACTTCCAGAGTCAGATCGCTCGTGAGTGTATGCCCTCGGAGTAGTTGTGGATATAGTAGATGGTATCATTCCACCCGTAGATACCCATTCAGCTCGAGATTGCTCTCTTTCTTCGTAAAGGGTATGGGAATCGTAGTGAATCTTCACATCAAGTCCAGGAATATGGAATGTTGTGACATCAGTAGCCCCTCCTGGGGCACCGAAAGGGGATTTTATTCGAGAAGAAGATAAATTGTGCCTTGCTTTTCGCGTTGTAAGTGGACTACCAATGTGAAGTAAAGAGTCGTAACCAGAACCACTCCTTTCACTTCGTTTCCGCCTCGTCGAGGGGTCATCATCCTCTCCTTTCGGTTTAGTATGAAGTACACATTTGCCACTGTTAATGAACACTTTGACGTCTAATTCTAAATCAACATTGGGTTCTTGAGCTTTTGTATGTGATACAGAACTTCCAGGAGTCATTTGACCACCGACGCTGTGTCCAGGTGGACCATTTCCTGTTCCAACTCCTTTGCTTCCTGCTCCAGACTCTGGGTCACTGAAAAATATTTATTCAACGTTTATTTCAAAGCAACTTACAAAGTACTTTTGAGCGTACTACAACAAGCCTAAATAGTTAGCAATTATCCCCATGAAAACGTACTGGTCGTCATGATGACGTTCCAATATACTGTCCTGACTTTCGTTTTCTAGCCACACTCCCACAAACTCGTCCTCATCCTCAGGTGTGGTTGCACTTCCACTGTCCACAGAGTACTGTCTGCTATCACAACAACCAGGGCGATTGGAAGGGACAAAGAAAAAAACAAAACCAGAAAAGGAATTTTCAATCAATGTCCACTTCAACTTTAAAATCCCACTCAAATTCAAATTTGATCGCAACGCCGCGAAATTATAAAAAAAACTGCCAATTTTACAATTCGTCTTACGTGTTCATGCAAGAATCATACTGACATATAAAAATTAACTGAACAATTCAGTGCGCCCTCTGAAGGCATCCCCACGGGTGAATCATGCTGTTCACACGTTGATATCCCACAACACACACACACACACACACACAGCGCAAAAAAGAAGAGCATTAGCATTCAACACAAAAATATGGAGCGTTATCATGACAACGAATGAGCATGTTAAAATTGTTAACATAAATATTGGGAACAAGCGTGAGAGGAAAATGAGCGTGAAAGCAAGGCGCTACACAGAGGGCATCACAACTCTACTTCATAAGGCAAGAAAAAGCTCGTGCGTAGGATAGGAGGAGCAATATTGTACCGCCAAGTGTCGCCGAATGTGACCCTCTGCTTGCTTCTGGATTGATGCTGATCGAGGAGTAAAGAGGAGCGAGATGACGAAGGCGGTGATGTACTGAAGGAATGTGACGGCGTTGAACTGCTTGCTGCCAACTCCGCTGGGCTAAAGAACACGGGTAGCACAACAATGACACCGGTACACAACACCAACAATACAGAGACCACCATCCGGTGGTTCAATACAGAGAATACGAGGAGCACATGCGAACAATATTATGGTTTTTTTACCAGCACCACCTTCACCAACATATTTAATTGATTTCAACCCTCACCTGCCGTTACAATGGTAACCAAGATATTTTTCCTGGTGGAGTGACAGCACAGAACACGAAAAGAAACGCCCAATCGAAGTTAATCACTAAAACCAGGTTACCCATTAAAATGTTAAAACAAGGGAGGGAGACACAGGGAGGGAGAAGAGGAGGTGGGACTATAGAATTGGGCGGAGCTTTACGTATTATTCGGTAGTGGAGGCAATTTTCGTGAATAATGCTACGCATTATATATTACATTATGTAGCTAAACATAGACAGTGGGTGAGTTGCTTTGTGTCGAAGTAAATTATCTTCCCTGTCGCTGGTGGCTGGTTATAAAAAATATGCAAAGTTAAAAAAATACAATAATTTTAATTACCTCCATTCCTGCTGTTTATCTGAATCCGGGGTAGTAACTGCAAGGGACTTGGACCGACTTCCTAGTGTCTTTGCAGATTGGTTCCAGCTGAATTTATCACGAATGCTGGAAGCTTTGGTGCTCTGCCTTCTCAGCTTTTTTATCCAGTCCCTACGGAAATCGCGGAATGCAACATTTTCCAACTCCTGGAGCTTCCTTCTCTCTTCTTCAATCACCGATTGCGGAGATCCAGATTTGTTAAGCTCTTCGATTAGGATAATCCTTTCTTGCATTTCTTTTTCGAGCATACTCCTCTTTTGCTTGGGGCCAACGCTTGGATCAGTGAGGAAACCTGGAAGATTCTCAGCATTCGTAGACTTTTGTCTTCGGAGAACAACGGACTCTTGGGAAATAGATCTTGCTGCGCGAGGTGGTCGTTTTAGACTAGACTCTTCATTCCCTCCAACAGAATCTGGCATATCATCTCCGTTCACGAAATCATCTCTGCCTTCGTCATCATCATCATCGTCCCGGTCATCCCCATCACCTTCTTCATTGACGTCTTCCTCCTCCTGGTCATCATCCTCTTCAAAGGCAGCCAAAGTAGTGAGCGTGTGCCCCAAGGCAGACAGCTGCTTTCCAATGTTTACATCCACATGCATATCCACCCCTTCCATTTGCCATTGAACGTTGAGAAACCATTTGGCATTGTGACCCTGTTCCTTATCTTCTGCAGCAAGATTGGAGCTTTTCCTGGATGTGGTTCTCGAACAAACTTCATACGTGCCTTCAGAAACAACGCAGAAATTCATTACGGTAGGGTCCATCAGATTCGGTTTCCAGTCGTCCATTGACACCATGTCATCTGTGAAGCGGAAGCACAGCCCTGTAAATCGTCCTTTACTTACAAGTGATCCCGAACTACAGGCGGAAATGCTGGTACTCTCCAGAGTGACAACGACAGCACCACGACTCTCCGAATCTGCCCTGAGACCATGAGGGGATGGATTTAGCGGAATAGAGATCCCCATGTCATCTACAGTCAACTGAAGGAACAGAGTGCTCGACTGGAGCACTGAAGAACCTTGAGCCTGTTGCTGCTGCTGCTGCTGTTGGGCTTGATGTGGCTGTGGCTGGAGACGATGCTGCACCTCTGGATGATGATGTTGGTGTTGAGGATAGTAGGACTGTTCCGTCGTGGTAGCTTGCATTACTTCCGTATTAAGTGAACTTCTCTGCTCATTCCAGTATTCATAAGCGCTTTTGTAGTTGAGCCAAACGAGGATTGCTTTATCGACTGCAATCGGCTGGACGTAGATGAGGGGGCGGGTCAATGTAATAAGGACAACCTCCTTGTCTTGTCCCTCAGTCATAGAAGTGGTGGTCATGTCGGCCACATTTCGAAGGCCAATTCTCGTTTTGAAAAATGCGTACTGCTGGTATTCCGATTCCGCCTCTTCGAAAACCATATTCCTTATAAGCTGACCTAGGCTCAAGTTAACGTCCACTTGTGCTTTAATAAAAACTTTATCGCCGTGCTGGGTGTGAAGGGGCGGATGATTAGGGTTATTCATAGTTGCATTTGCCGAAGATGGGTGATGACTGCTTCTATGGTGATGGTGATGATGATGATGGCCTTTCTTCCTCTCACGGGTGCTCTGCTGTTGGGGTTGCTGTTGCGAAGAGGATGACTGCTGAGTTGGCTGCTGACTATCGTAAAAGTCAGGCTCTTCTTCGTTGTCAGACTTTACTCGGTTGGACATGTGAAACTCGAGAAGGCCAGTTTCCAACCGAACTGCTGTGTTTGTTGGGGTTGTAGCAGTGATTTGAATGCTTTGAAGGCGAACGACAAGGGTAAAGAGAAGACTACGCATAGAACTTCGAGAACTTGCATCTGCATCCTCCCATAATGGGACAGGTTTGTCCCCTCCGGACATTTTGAGAACGACTTCGTTCACCTCCTTCATGAACACTTTTTGGACGAACACGAGGTGATTAAGTAAATCAGTAGTGAGACAATGCTCGAACGCCCCAATGTCTGCAAAGGCACTCAGGTAGCTGCCCGTTCGAAGCGCAACCACCTCATCTGTTGCGTTTGTTGCAGTTGGTGGGACTCCAGAGACTCCACCGCCACCAGAACCATCGTCTTTCATCTTGCTGGTGGTCGTGGTGTGCTCATCTTGGATATATTCAGCGGAGACGTCCACCTGCGGGAGAGATATGCATGCTGCTGATGGCAGGTTTGCCTCGCTTGTCTGAAAACAACATTTAAAATATGTAATAAAAATACTCGACACATCAGCAGCACAACGATTATAACATTGATGAGAGTTATCTTTAACTAACCATGGTAAGTTTTGTCGTGAAGCTTAGGTTATGATTTGGAAGCCGAATTTGAAACTTTGCTTTGCTCCCCGTTATCCCACAACTTTTCACTTGCTCCATTTTGTACTGTGCTTGAAGCGACGGTAGGAGGGCAGCTGTGATACTTAAACTTTGCAAAACAATTGTAAACTGCATTTGCAGAGGTTGGAAGAATGTTGAATCCGATGCCTTACGTTGCGTCGCCGGTGGCAGATGCTGGTGAACTGCATGGGCAGAGTCTAACTGGTGTGAGAGATGAGCAGCAAAGTCCTGCTCATCAAAAGTCGTCCCTCTCGAAATTCGACTCGCAGTTCGATTGACTCGAAACTCTTGAAGGGTATTAGACAGCTGTTTTGTACTCCTGGTCATCATTCCATGGAGCACAATTGGATGTTGAGGAATGTCAATCACTACAGGACCGACTGTGAGAAGTGCAGAGTTTTTATCTTTCATGCGCCGAGTAATACTGGAATAAAGTGCTCCGGATTTGGACACGGACACGCGAACAACCGTCTGCTGATTTGGGGCTACACCCTCTAATAAAACAATCATCGACTGTCCAACATGACCCGAAAGGGAAAACTCAACAGACGCCGGACGCAACTTCTTTTTATAGCC
Source organism: Sinodicranocentrus sp. ZH6 (assembly GCA_027743935.1). Classification (NCBI taxonomy): domain Eukaryota; kingdom Metazoa; phylum Arthropoda; class Collembola; order Entomobryomorpha; family Entomobryidae; genus Sinodicranocentrus; species Sinodicranocentrus sp. ZH6. The sequence goes on along the minus strand of JAHZNA010000458.1, from coordinate 40,468 downwards.
GCTGGACGCTTGCAAATTCATAATTTCCGCTTCTAACTTTAAACCACTGAGGGTAGCAAGAAGCCTAGTGCGTTGGATACGAGCAATTCCAAAGATGGAAACCCGTGGAGATTCAAACACATTTTCTCGCTGTTTCTCTAACGAACCCATGGCGTAAGTGGGTTGAACTATCATTTGCTCTTGACTTGTTTGACCTTTTTCTGCATCATCCAATGTATCCTTTATTCCTTTGAATCCTGGAGTTGACGCTGTAGTCATTGTGATGACAGGTGGAGGTTTATTGTTAATTACAGTCTTCGTTTCAGGTCTGGTAGCGTAGAGATCAAGTAAATAGTAAATCGTTCTCCAACAGTTTGGCGCAGGAGGAGGAGATACTACATTCGTTGTCGCATTTGTCGTCCCACCTGCAGCTCCACTTGCACCTCCAATTATATCGGCTGGAGCTCTAAGGGAAGTTGGCGTTTGTGATGCACTCGAGTTTCTCATTGTCCCTTCAAAATTCAGCTTATGATGAAGTGCTGATGAGCCTTTCTTGAACCTTTGGGCAAAGCTCTGTGTTCTCGTTGCCAATGCAGAGGACAACGTCCCGGACATTGTATTCGTTGCAGATGACGGGGCTTGGAGAAGGTGGGAATTTTGGTAAGAAGTAGATTTTCTCGAAGCAGTCCTGCTGATTGCAGGTGCCTCTGGAGCAGACCTTGCTGCACCTCCTTTGGAGTCTACCATCATGGTAGCTTCTCCATCCGAACTGCTACTGTTTTTGTGTCGAACTCCAGAACCAAGCACAGTGGGAGCACTAGGCATTACAGTAGCACCGCTTTGAGGTTCTCTGCCTGTGGTCATAGGTCTCTGCTCGCGTAACTCCATTTGGGTCTCTCTCACATTTTGATACATTGTCGTAATTTGATGGAGAAGTCGAAGCAGAGGCATGTTCACTTGTTGAGAGATGTAGTCAATATTTACAGAGAAAATGAGTGCACTCTTTTTCTGCTTCTTCCAGTAATTCCTCGACAAGTATATCATACTTCGACGATTGAGAATGTCTCGAGACACATCAGCAGATTTTTGGAAATCCGCTTCCAGCCCAATTTTTTCACACAAGAAGGCTGGCACTTCTGGAGGAATGTTAAGTACGAACGGTGAAGAGGAGCTTGAAGGCGTGGAATGTGATGTCTGGGAAGGAGTTTGTCCCAACCCGCGTCGCCCTATTCCTTTAATTTCACTTTCGACAATGTCAATCCGAAGCAAGTCTATTGCAGCTTTGATCGACATGTGAGAGCCCAAATGATCAAAAGAGAAGCCCATGATTTGATGCGGCATCAAGCCCATGCTGGTAAGGAGAGGTTTGAAAATCACATGAGCATCTAGAAGCATGAGGGATGGGTGCTGGGGGAACTTCGAATGGGCACCGAGGAGCAAACTTTCTTCGTGGCTTTGTTCTGAGGAAAAGTGACGTTTTCCTAGAGGACCATGAACTTGGTCTTCATCGTCTCCAGAAACATTCTTTTTTGTGGATGAAGCAGCTGCCTCATTACTTTCATTCCACTCGTTTACCTGCCGAATAATGTCGGATCTGTTGAGCCGCTTGTTTGTTCCTGGTGTGCTGCGACCAGATTCTCCGACAACTTTCTCGCTTTCGTCAGCATGCGAGCATCCAGTGAGACTGCTTGTAGCGGAGCTGTACGTCAAAAAATGTTAATTTACTACATACATTACAAATGTACATGATTTTTTGTAATTTACGGAAAAATCCAATCTTTGTTCCGATTTGTTACCTCCGTTTTGAATCTTTGTGAAGTTGGCTGGGATTCGATGTATCTGCGAGCATCATTGAATTTAGAGCATTCTGGTCCGGCAAAGAGTACACGTCACTGCATCTCAAGCGACTGTCCGGAATAGCCGCACTGGGTAGCTTTCGTTTATCGCCGTTTGCAGAAATGTCGCTTATTGAGGATGAAGAAAAGTTCCTCCCTGAACCTGGAAGGACGTGAAAATCAAATATTAGATACACTCTCACTCTTGAAGCATTTTACAACCTACTTTTCACACGAGGAATCTTGTGCAAAAATAAATCAAGAATTTTTCCAAAAACAAATATCATAACTGGATTACTTTTATCAAATCGGAATGATTGGGAGGAGACTGTACCTCCTTCCACATCGAGTAAAGTTGCTCTCTCGTCTGTCGTCTCCTCCACAGACATTTCCCCATCTGAGCCAGGACTCTCCTGAGAGAAATATTAACAAAGCCGTGAAAATTAAACTGAGCGGTTTTCTTGAATAAAACACCTTACATGACATATTTAGCCTCTGACTCACCTCCTCACTATGCGGAAGAGTAAATGTGACAGTAAAATTCTTTGATTTTTTCGACTTGAGATTGTGTTCTAAAAGAAGAGGTGTATACAACACATTTTTCCACTGACGGCTCAGCACAATCACACCTTGGCGTAGCGTGCTCAACGGAGGAAGTCTCGGCTCTGACACATTCCCTTCAATCTTCTCCATATCCGTTTCAGAGATGTAGCGCCTTAAAATTATACAAAGTTGGCAGGATGGATCCTCTTGCAGTGTTTTTGCCATTGGTGTCAACTTATTGTATTTACTTCGTGTTGGCTGGTGGATGGATTGAATTTCGAGAGCTTCAGCCATTAGTGACGCGAGGAGTCCTGTAGTGCGTCTTGAGTAACCTCGCAACATCCCTACAATTCCTATTGTCAATTGATCGACAGGATTGAGCCAAGCATTGATTGCAGTGGATGCCGTGCTAACAAGGTTCCAGTCTACTCGGGTGTAGTCAATTTTTCTTGTAATGGGAGTTTGCGGTGGAGCAGCGAAATTGTACCACATCACTTTAAAACGAATAACACAAGATGCAGTAGCAGCGTCATCCGCACTACTGTGTCTTTTAACTTTAGGAGTTTCAGGATGTTCCTGATTTGCAGCTTGTCCTTCTCCTCCACCATCAACCTCATCCTGGTCGTCGACTAAAGTGTTTGTTTCTTTATCACTGGAAATGTCACATCCCTCTTTGGTCATAGAGGAAGAGTCCCCTCCAGCCTTGTCAGAGTTGGTAAGATTAGTAGCAGCATTTGTAGGAGTTGCTGCATTCGGCGGAGCGGTTGTTCCACTGAGCTCATTGCATAAAGTCACGCTGACCGTTTCCTCTTCCCGATGTTCATCGTCAGTCTTTTCCTTCCGACTTTCGGAATTTTTCACCCCCTTCAAAGAAATTCCCTCAAGACCACACTCGCACATGATAAAACCGAGCTTTTCGTCAGAAGAGATCTGTTTCTGAGCTGGGATTCCTCCTAGTGACGCTGAGCTACTATCTGGTGGAATATTGTCGGAAACGTCGTCTGTTGTAGAGGATGCCTCTGGTCTTCCAATCTCTCCAGTGGGCATTAAACTGCAAGGGATTTTGGCGAACCGGAAGAGCACCTTGGAATGTGGATTGGGAATAGCAGTGATAACAGCTTCTTTTAGAATAGAACTGTCATTCTTAAGCCGTCTGAGTTGAGCGTGTAGTCGAGTGATATCGATGGAGGTGGAAATGAGCTCACTTTGCTTTTCAGAGTTTTCAATGAAAACCGGTTCAGACAGGATTGACTCTGAAGTTGAAACTTTGCTTTTACGTTTTTTCACTGTTTTTGGAAGGATCGCAGGTCGATGGAGCACTTGCACGGTTTTCTTTTCCTGCTCCCGGTACAAAAAGTAGACATGTGTTTTTTCAATAGCGACGGCTAACATGGATACGCACATTAGATCTCGAATATTGTCCAATGCCGAGAAGGAAATAACCTCTTCTACCACACTGGCTTGGAGAAGAGTCAGGTTCATTTTTGGAATGGAAATGGAGCCCTGAATCGCGGTTTGTACCACTTGCTCAAATAAGTTCGAGTGTACTGGGCTCATCTCTGCAGTTCCGCCACCTTGTGCTTCCAGACGGATGGCTGTGTTCCGTTTGGAATTTTGCATTCTCATGAGAAACACGGATTTCTCTTTTTTCAATAAATTAGATTTCTCTACTCGTGATATGCAGTCACCATGCAGGTGGTTCACTACAGTGAGTGGATGGAGATTACAAAGAGTAGGTGTCACAGCTTCAACGAACTTTTGAAGTGCCTCGAGTAGCATTGGAGAGACCATGATGTTGACATCATTCTTGGTACGAACGACGAGAGTCGTGCACTCGCTGGACGTAGAGGTTCCACCGTCATCTTCGCAAGTCAAGATTGTCCTATAAAATTCGTCATTTTCCACACTGACCCCTCCTGTTGTGTTGGAAGTTGTTGTAGTGTTAGGATCGTGTCTAGTGGAACTTCCATTGGCGGCGTAAGCACAGCCTATGGGCGTTTCCCAGAAGTGAGTTTGTGATGGTGTATTCAAACAAGAAGCAGAGCCAGGTGTTGTTGCTGTCCCTTCATGAGTTTGTCCAGCTCCACAGGCTTGTTTGATGTCGACCATAGCTAGGGTAGTGAACCCATCAACTAGAGGTTCGAAATAAGGAGTGTACTTGGAGCCAGCATAGATCAACTTTCCATCTTGCATCTGGACAAAAGGTGCAAATCCCAGGGAATCTGAGGCAACTTTTGGGGCGGTCACGTGCCAATTGTCGCACTTGAGTTGGGTAAGGTGACTCATATAGCAAGGCATGAGGAGGGAACTTTCCGTGATGGGTTTATTCAAATGCATTTGGAGATTGACCATGCACTCTTCCTGAACGGATAAAGCGGAAATGAAAGAAACATCGGAGAGGGAGTCTAGCGAGTCGTAGCTTCCATCCCACTGTGAGAAAATTATGCACAAAAAATTACATAAATTATAATTTAGGAAAGTAGGCGGGGTTTTAGTTAGGTTTTGAAGTGAGTACTTACATTATTGTGCGTTTTCCTCATGAGGCGGTTGCTCAACGTCTCGTCTACACTCTGTCTTTCCTCTGAAGAGTTCAATCTCAGGAGGGTATCCGCTTTAGTACTGCTTGACCTACTGGTTTCATGGAGGGCGCTACTGTTAAGGTAGTGACTTGTAGCAGTACTTACTTCTTGTCCAACTTGGTCTTCTTCGAAAGAATGGAAATATTCTAGAGTCCCCAATTTCGAATCAGAGTAGCAAGTAGGTGTGCCATGTCGGGGAGTTTCCTCTTTCCCGCTTAAGCCTTGTCCTCCAATAGGAAAACCCATAGGAGCGTTGCCACTCCCTGAAGCAGTCTGACTGGTCACCAACCTGGACTCACTTTTTCTGTCTAACGTTCTTCTCTCCACTGACTGGGTACTCAGCTTGCGTCTCGTGTTGGAGGAGGTGATTGTAGAAGAGGTATTGTAAAGATAACGCTCGTTGTGTGGACTGGCAGAGGAGGAGGTGTGACTCAAGTCTGCCAACAAACTAGGTTTAAAGGTAAATGGTGCTCGGGAGGATGAGCTTTGTTTATTTCCACTCTGCCCGTGGAGATGTGCTCCACCAGCACCACGTCCCCATTCAGAAGGCATCTCAATTAGTGAAGTTCCCTGTGTGGTGTACGGTGGTGTGTCAAACACGAGTACGGACGGCTTCAAAATACTTTGCCCGAACCCAGCATCCTCGCCTGGTTTGTTGACTCGGAAGCAGGCAACGTTAACGCCATCCATCCAGTCCCGTTTACTGGGCCAGAAAAATCTGGAGCCACCGGCGTTACTTCCGAAAAAGGCACATCCTCCAGCACATGCACATCGTTTAGTCCCGCTACTGCCGCTTACACTGCTGCTATTGCTATTGTCCATTTTCCAGATGAACCAAAGTCGCTTCGTTTTTCTATCATGTTTCACCAGATACTTGAGTTGGGTGTGGCCCACATGACCATTCCCTTTGACAGCCATTTCGATACAGAGTGGACCTAAAGCGACAGCTCCTGCCTCTAGCCAGAGATAAGACCATGATTGACCACTTGTCGAAGTAGGGCTTGCCTGAGTTGGGCTTTGAGGTTGGGCGTGAGTAGTCCAGCTAGCAGTCATTGTTTCAGAGGAGCTTTGAATGATGTTGAGATCAGAAAACTGGAACCGTTTGGTGAATGCAGGATTCACCATGACGAAATGTCTAAGTTGAAGATTAGGAATGAGAAGGGTGAATCCTTCGCGCATCACGTGACCATGAAGATTACATATAGCAAGGCGGATTGGGCTAACCCAAAGGCTAAGAGCGGTCCCACCCTCAACAACGTACACGTCGATGGCGTCCACGCTGAGACGGACCATTTTGTACTTGATATCTTCCGAAGTCGGACAAAGGCCGCCAGTGCTTTGATATGGAAGCTTGTTGTGCCCTTGGTCTTGTGGGAAGGAGCCGGTTGAGGAAGAAGTTGGTGGGGGCTGTGGTGTACCACAATGACAACTTCCAGTGTCTCCGCACCGGCCACATGATGCAGTTGTGGATGCAGCTGAATTTTGATTGAATTGAGCTTGATGTTGCTCCACCTCAAGAGAATAGTCTTCACATTCAAATTGATTGTTGCCGTGGTGACAGAGAAGAAAAGACTGAGGGGATCGAAGTCCATTTTCTTCGTCGAGAACAGTAAGCGCAAAACACTCTACACCACTCACAATATTTTCCAGATGTGGGGTTGTCAGTCTTCCAGATAGACGGCCCAGTTGAACTTCAACAAGCCAAGCGTATTCCAAAGTCTCTTGGTCTAGACTTCTCCCTTCGTTGCTGAACATTGCGTGCCCTCTAACTTGAAGTCCACTAAGCATCAGGTATCCCTCTCCGAGATGTTTATCCCCACTGTCAAAGCGCTCTACTGTATCACTCACTAGCATCATAACAGGAGAGAGAAGAACTTGGAGAGTTGTTTCCCTATATTTCTTATTCATTTCAAAGCCAAACCGTTCCACACATATAGTAGGACAAGGAGGATCTTCCTCATTGCAGTTTTTCAAGAGGTGACCACGAATGTCATGTAATGTTGCTGACACGGTTACTTCCAGAGGTCGGTATTCACGAAAGTCTATTTTGTCTGCAGGAGGAGAAGGTAATCCCCCAGTGAGAAGGCTCCCCCCTCCAAGAGGAGACTCCATATGTGCTTTGTCACCTTTGTTAGGAAAGAGATAGCTGGCTCCACAACGAATTCTCTCCATATCAATGAATTCCTGATAATCCCCGAATATGTTCTCTTTCAAATTTATAATCAGCTTAAGTAAAGACCCGTATAGATGAAGGACGCTAGGTCCAACCTCTAGTTCTACATGTACTTTGTCGGCTGGCAAGGATAGCGGGTCGAAATCCGAGTAGACTAGACTGGCGCCGCTTTTCTAAATTGGATGTTCAAATAGTAATAATGGGATTTACTTACAAGTTTTTCAGATCGCACATTAAACATTTTTTCATGTAATTTTAAAAAATCCACGCACCAACGGCTTTTTGGAGTGCTCCTTATCCCCCGGAATGCGAATGGGTGAAAGAAGACTCTCTTCTTTCTCCGGGGTAGTAACATCGGCCTGAGGAGTTGGTCCCAGAGGTGGCATTGGGTGATACGTGAACAATATGCTGACAGCACAAATCGGCACTGACCAGCACTCCACCCAATTGCTATCAACTTGACAAACGTTCCTCCACTTTTTCACCTTACCACGGCGATGAGCACTAGCGTTAGTGGTGGCTTCCTCATCTCTTGTAGAATTATTTCCACTATTCCTAAGAAAAGCTACTCCACCGTCTGGATTTCGAATTTTGGCCGTTTTCGCTAAACTGTGAACGGCAACAAAGGCGGTGGAGACTTGAGGCACGTAAAAGTTGAGATCGCCACCTTCAATTTGAATCCAAAACTTGAAAAGAACGGTTTCCGGAAGGAACTCGTGGAATGGCAATTCAAAAGACAACTCAAACAATTCTCCACACGCTGCGAGCAAATCTAGTGAAAAAAATAAATCAAATAAAAATGTGGCGAAAACATTTTTAATGCTTTCAATTTGCTATTTGCTATTAAGTAATTCAGTGTTTATGTCCTTACTAAGGGACCAGCATACTTCCGAACACGACGCGACCCTAAAAATCCAAATTGAAATAAGACAATTTTTTTTATCTTTATCTACCGTACAGCTCCAGTATACGGGGTTATGAAAATTTTCACCATGTTTCACTTACACAGCAAAGCTCTAGTTTAATCACTGGAATGAGATCTCGCCAAGAATAACCAACGGCGGAAGGTGGCTTCTTGGCGTGAGATGTACCAGCCATAGATGCTTCGACATCTTTTCCCCCTCCGCCACCATCCATGGTCATGTTATTATTTGTATGACTACTAGCATTACTCCCAGTTTTCGTATGACCTGGAAAAATGACTGAATCCAGGCCAAACAATTTCTCAAGCTGAGAGTACATTTCCGATCTGTTGTACAAATGGTACTCGAACCCGTTCAAAAGGATTGAGAGTCGAGTGTCAGAGTGGGACATGTCTATACGGAACAAAATAACAAATTTTACTTTATCATTTTCACACAGCAAGTCAATCTACTACTGCCAATGGCACTGTATAGTTAACTCACCTTCCGTAATATCCTTTGGAACATAAGCCCTCCACCACCTGAAAATGACCCAGCCATCTTGAATCCTAAGAGAGCAGTCTTCCGTGACATAGGCAACATCCCGGAACATAATCTTGCCAGAGAGAACGGACATCGAGATAGAGCCAATCTTAACGTATCCTTCTTTGATAAACCTGTTAACCACCTTGGTGACCACGAGCCCAATTATACGCGAGCTGTAGAAGGTAATGTAAAGCACCCAGAAGAAACCGCAGGTGAGGGAAAGAAAGATGATGAGAGAATTCGGGTTATTCAGCAACTTTTTATACTGCTCAATGTCACGCATTATGTCAAACTCGTCCGGTCGTTGGGAAGTCGTAGTCGACTCCAGGAAACTAGTGCTCGTTGTCGAAACAATAATCTCCTCCTCCAAAGGATCTGTATCACTGAGCTCCATCCCATCACCATCACCAGCAGGAGGGTCACTCCCAATCACACTTAGTAGTAAGGTGGCCAACACCATCACAATATTTTTGTTTGATTTTCGCCTCGCTTTATGTCAACCCTAAACTAGGTCACTATCTTAACACTAAAAGTTGGACTAAAAGCTTATTCCCTAAAATTTGAAATTCCTCCAATGAATATATTATCCAAGTATTTATTGCAGCTTTCTACTTAACCTCCCTTTTAAGCAGGAGGTTCCTTGTCTCTACTCCAGCACTCACAGTGAGTCATTATCTTACTTCTGGATGATGATGTGGGAATTGATGTGTGTGAAACGTGAGGAATAAATAATTGCGAAATAATCACCATCATGATGACTAGTTACCGGCCAATGCGAAGTATTCATTGTCGGAGTGCGAACATGGGCTTCTCTGATGGGATGTGATTTGCGAGAAAAATTGGAGCAGACGAAATGTTATCATGAAAATAAATAAGAGATTTGACAGACACTCCAGTACACTTTGCTGTTTCGTGTTTTGGTTGCTCTGTGAGTATTTTTTGTCTTTGGAAGAGGTACACACTCTTCTGAGCCACTTCCTTCTGGCAGTCCATGCCACGCTACAGATTTACATATTATCAAACATATAAGTGGCTCATTGCGTATATCAAGCTGAGAATATTTCAGCCTGTGTACGAAATCCTTCCCGTATGTTCATTTTGCAGGGATGGGTACACACCTTGGATGAGTGAGGGTTTCACATGATTTTATAATATGGACAAGGTTATAGTGAGCAATGAGGCGTTATTACCCTGAAATATGGAATTTTCCAGGAAAATCCTTCTCAGCAAGAATAATTGAGGAGTAACTTTTGAAAAACTAGAATCATAAGTATAATAGTCCGAAATTTGTGGGGAAAATTTGTTGAATGCTAAAAATGGGAAATTACCTATAAAAGGGGTATGGAACATTTGCGCGTCCATCTCTGCAAGTGCTGATCTGATCACACTAGTTTCTTATGTATACAGTGAGAGTTGTGTTTTTTGTGGATCAGTGTGTGCTTTACAAATATCCACTTTTAGTGGAAACCTGTATCAAAAGTGGAAACAAAACCTGCCACAAAATACTTGTGTGTACACACAAGCTCGCCCAGAATACATATATACATTCTTTGGCTAGACAACCTATATGACATGATGATGATGACGATGATGTGATCAATGGGATGAGAAATGAGAATATGAATTGCTTTCGTTTCACGTTACTGTTGCGTCTTCGTGAGACGAGTCAAGGGAAAATTAGATGCTTATGAGAAACTGCCTATTTTAGTAGATTCTATATCCGAAGAGAAATTTAACTGTCCGGAGAACACTCCTTTTGTTCCAAATAGGATGTCAATGCTTCGCTGGTAATGGAAAGGGAAAAACGGTTTCCTTGTTGCGGGCAAAATTGCAAGCTCATCGAGAAAAAATTTTCTTCAGATTTTTATGCTTCCGCATAAAATAGCTTGGATTTTGCGGATAAAACTGATTGAAAATGAACAAATAGTCTGCATGTGTGAGTAGTCTTGTGGCATCCGTACTAATGAGATATATACGAAAATAATGAGATACTAGATATAAGAAAATCGCATATAAAAAATCTTTGCTTGGTTTGCTGTCTAATAAATATTTGTACTTGGATTCTTTTGGTTGTGAAAGTTTATAGCTTTTACATGTCTCATTGTTTCGCAGTCTCACATTGTGAATTTTTATGTTGTTGTACGTTACGTTGTACAAATTTGCAGCATGTAAATATTTTAGCAAGAAAATTATTGTTTCCTTTTTTAAATATTCTGCATACAAGACGTAACGTGCATAAAACTAAAATGTCCTTTGGTATTGGATTGGTAAATTCAAAATTAGTATCGCTATTTGCGTTTTGAGGTGGAATTTGATTGTTTCAAATGAAATACATTAGGCTTGTCAAATGATTTTTTTGTAAAATTCAAGAATGTTTTTGTTAGTTTGATGAGCTAGAGTTAAAATTGCTGTATTTCTACTTCATTCAGATTATCACTTCAGCAAGCATTCATTTCACAAGATTGTATTAAAAGCTTTTATAATCATGCAGCTTTTTAAAAAAAGAATACATGGTCCGTTGTCAGTAACTTTTTGAATGAGATGATTACTGTCATATACTTGATATTCTATTAACTGTTAACATATTAACCAGCTTCTTTAGCTGGGTTTTTGAGTATGAAATGTTAGTAGATCAAGGACGATTTTTTTTCCAACGAGGTTACCACCGACTTCAGAAAACCCGAAATAACGTCAAGTTGGATAAAATAACTAAAAGTTAATATTTATGAGCTGAAAAAAACTAATTTTATTTATTTTGCTCAAGAATCGACGTCCCCGAGGTTTCAACCAAAAACCATCAAATTACTTCAATTGAATGAATTTCAGCCACCCGGCACCCCTAGCAAACTTTGAAATCTTGATTCCAGGAGTGGATCTAATTGTAAGTGACATTGGATTACCCAACCCAGCCAACCCCCACCCATGTGTACCCATTGGATCCTTGAACTAAAAAACCCTACGCCTGTACATGTGTACATGCAGAGCAGCTCCAGCTCAAGTTCATCCAAGCTACGAGTTGAATTGTTTTCCTCAGACGGCAATTTTTTACATTAAATTGTCGATCCGTAATACCTGACTGTTCATGGCATTGTAATGTTTTCAACCCACATAAAATATTGTGAACAGAAATAGACAGTCAGGCTTAAAGTCTATATAATTTAACCACTCATTAGCATATATTCTAATTATATGTTTTTAGGCAAACTTTCCATCTTCCTGTTGTAAATGGATAGGCTACAAAATACTGGTAATTTGTGACGGTAAGTGCGTGACAAAGACTATAACTGCTAAAAACTAACTCTATGCAGCTGCTTAAAACATTACTACCTCAAAAGAAATGTGTGGAGATTTGTAAAGCTAATTTACATACATTCACGTTAATCTAATGACAATTGATCGTAATCTCACGGTTAGGAGGATTGTACTAAATGCCATTAAGTTCTTTTTTGGTCGTAGGTTTGTTGTTTCGTGTGTGCTCTGCTTGGCTTATTGAGCAAAAAGTTTCACAGTAATTTTAATTAATAATATATTTCACTCTGTATTTTCAAATCCTGCTTTTGGAAAACCGCAGCCACCGCCAAGAACGACATTAGAACCTGTATTCGCAGCTGAGGAGAACCGACAATCTAGCAAAATGGAATACGATAACTTCCGATTAGTCAGCGTGTTGGCACGAGGACAGTTTGGCAAAGTAATGATTCAATTTTGAAGTATGGTTTGTGACTTTGCTGGGACAACTAATGTGAATAGATTAAACTTGACTTTTTCAGGTGGTTCTTTCACAATACAAAAACACTGGAGAATATTTTGCTCTCAAGGTGCTGAAAAAATGCAATTTTATATCCGGAAGTAACGTGGAATCCCTGTTGACTGAAAAACATGTTTTCGATTTGGCCAATTCTATCAAACATCCATTCTTGTTGAATCTATTTGCTTGTTTTCAAACTGAACAACATGTTATATTCGCTATGGATTATGCAGCTGGGGGTGACTTGCTGACGCATATTTGTAAAAGTGTTTTTACTGAGGAACGAGCAGTGTTTTATGCTGCTTGCGTGACATTAGGATTGCAGTTTCTTCATGATAATAAAATCGTTTATAGAGATTTAAAGCCAGATAATCTATTAATGGGACAAGACGGCTACATCAAAATAGCAGACTTTGGTTTGTGTAAGGAAGGAATAGGCTTTGGTGACAGAACGTACTCATTTTGTGGATCGGCAGGTTAAAACCATAATATGGAAGTATTACATTAGCAGATTTACGAAAGCTTGAAATTGTGATAGTTTCCACATAATGTTTGTTTGACTTTTTTCGCAGCTTACTTAGCCCCCGAACTTATCACTGGCTCTTGCATGCTGGAAGGGGTGTCCAGTGAGCCAGGTTATACCAGAGCAGTTGATTGGTGGGGACTAGGAATTCTCATTTATGTTATGCTTAATGGATATTATCCTTTTGCTGGGGGTCATGACCAAAATAAAGTATTCAGGTCTATTGTACATGATAAAGTAGAATACCCACGATCAACACCTTTTAAAGCCGAAATCATTATGAAGGGGTAATATTTTAGTAATAAGCATCTGGTTGAGCTTTTAGCAACCAAGGAAAGAAGAACATAATTTTTCTTTTAAATTTTGTACACAGACTATTACAAAAAAATCCTAATCTTCGACTTGGATCTTCAAAACAGGATGCGAAGGACGTAAAAAAACAATTTTTTTTTAGAAGTATTTCCTGGGATGACCTATTCGCTAAGAAAGTCAAACCGCCGTTCATTCCTACCGTAAGATCGAAGGAAGATGTTTCAAACTTTTACGAAGAATCTCAAAACCCGGCGTTAACTCCTAAAGAGACATATCGATTGACAGAAGCTGACCAGAATTTGTTCAAAGATTTTGACTACATGGCAGATCAGTGATGTCGCAGTTGCAATGTGTAAAGGTATTCCCTTTGTTTTATAATGTTCAGAGACTTAACTTAACTTGACTTAACAATGAGTATTCTTTTAAAAATAAATTGCTCAGTGACGAATATGATGAATCAAGTGTAAGTTTTATGAGGTTTGTTATTTGCATAAACATAGCCATGCAAACATTTCTACCAACGTTCCAAAATCCTGTACGTATTATCCTTCCTTTCAGTTCCTTCCAAGCTAGTTTGTTTTGAACAGATCTACTTTTGTTGAACACAATCTAATCTACGCCCAATTTACGGCCATAAAATAACTTCATACTTATCTAGCTCATATGGATTAATTTAAATTATTGTATGTATACTTGTGGTATATTTTAAATAACCTTAATAATCTCCATTTCTGAACACACCAATCAATCTCCTTTCAAGGTTTTAAATGCCTATCAAAAGCAAAAACAATCTTTCAGCCTGGCGCATATCCTCAACCTCCCGAAATTTCTTTAGCTGGCTTATTGAATATTGCTATGTGTCTTGTGCAAAAATATGTCTTCAAATCCCGTGAAAAATGAGTATGAAAGGTTTGATAACCTCCTCAATCGTACTTTCACAAATCTTACCTTAAAATATATAAAAAAAACAACATGACCAGGTACATTTTACCGGTTTAGTTAAATCAATGATGTGGCTTATTTTATCTACACAAAATGAGTTCCTAACGATAAGCATCTCACAGTCGGATTTTAATTATATGCAAAATTCCAAAAATCAATTCCACTTCCCAGTTTACTTCCTTTGTTATGTTTAATGATGAAAAAGCTTGCATAGCTCATTTCCCCATGACATCTTAATCATCCTCTTTTCAATCATTCTACCCAACTTTCAAATTCCTTTAAACCGGGGTGAGCTGCAACTTCCTTTAGAGAAAAAAAACAGGTTTATTAATTCATCAAATTTGCGGCAGAAAGCCAAGTCTCACACCACAATTTGTATTAATCCTCCTCAATTAAGAAATCTATCTCGAATATCAGCATAATTTCGAAGTCAACTCGAAACCTAGCCTATCATGGGAAACACTATTGTGCATACCCCAAGCTCTCATGTCATTTCCTCTCTATCTCCTAAGCCTATCAAGATTCCCTTGTTTCGCTATACTTTTTTACGATGCATCAACAGAGGAAGCCATTTTCTACAAAAAAAACTGTAAAAAACTTGTGATTGAAAGACCTACCGCCTCAAGTGGCCGAAGGGATATGCAGCATAAGTGCCCATATAGCTCGTTCATCTCAATCTGATAAAAAGAGACAAAGGGAGAGCAAAACTAAGGGGTACTGTTACACTTGTTTTTTTCGCCATTTACATGCTTCACACAAATATTTCTTTTGCACAAATATATTTCATGCTTTCTCATGTTCCCAATGTAATGACAAGTAAATATGTGGCGAATATCGTGTACCCTCGTCTACAAAACTGTATCTATTTTCAGCTTGAATGAAAAAAGACCTGGTTTTTCGTAATTGGATAGTAGCATTCAATATTATTCCTCCCTCTGGTTTTGTACAAGTCGACAAATATAACGGGAGTCAACAAGTTACTCTACAAGTCAGCTCCCATTTCATTTGACTAATACGCAAATTTTTCTGAATAGACAGGTACCAAGAAATCAGTATGCGCTGTGTGTTACCTCTCGCTCGTCTTTCTGCAGGAAGTTGTTATCTTGGCATTGTGAAAAGTTGGGTATGACACACTACCTATGTAACTATAACGCTGTTTTTCAAACTTTAAAACGCTGGGATATGCCATATTGTTAAAAACGTAGTCACAGAAGGATATTCACATAGCTTTAAACTCCGTGTGTGAATGTGATGAATTTTCACAGAATAAATTCTGTTTATATTTAAAGGGTGTATATTTTTTGAGCCCGTGAAAAACACTCAAAGGTTAGCATTGCAAAGGGATAGACGGGGTGATTGATGGTGATGATGGGAGAAAATGACAAAAAAGGAAGGAACGGGAGTTTATATGAGATGGGCTGTGTGACTTTGATTCTGAGCCTTGATTACATATCCCCATTGTCTCTGCTCATTGCTCAAATCTCGTCCTCGTCCTGTCGTAAAAATAAATCTGATGTATAATTGAAGCAAGGGTGTGAGCACTGGGGTGCAGTGACGAAAACCTGTTTGAAGTATTTTTTTTTAATATTTCAAAAATGTAATCCAAATACAGCACCTCCTTCCTCCTCCGTTGGTTTTTTTGTCTCCACCCAAAATCCTTTCATTGGTTGAAAACCCCCGAAGTCAAGGGGGTGGAGGTGACTGAGAGTTAAAAATGGCTGGTAATTGAATTTCTGTGCGTCAATAAGAAATTAGCATTTTTATTCACTTTATATTTATTAGTATTTTGTCCTGACGACGGATGGATGTTATTGTGGGAATTTGTGTAAATGAAAAATAATTTACATTCTGCGTTGTCTCCCTGTCCAAAATCCTATACTACATGTGGATTAAGATTTGAGAGGATTAAGACATACGAGGACGAGCATTTGGGGAAAAACTTAAGTCAAGTTGTTTTGAACATTAGCCAATACTCTGCAAACTAGTTATCTCCAAATATTCCTAAAATTTATTCTCACGCCTCTTCCAACCACAATCCTGAACGTCACTCGGGGTAAACCTGAATTTGCTAGGGGACCACAAGCGTCACACATGTTACAAACAACTTGAGAGAGTAAGCAAAGAGATATGCATCCAATTTGCATCATTTAATCATAATAATTAAAATCATACATTCCAAATTCCACCTGGTGACCTTGCTTCATTACAACAATAAATATCGACTCCCACTTTACTGCAGTTAAAATTGTGATTGCAATAACTTCCACAAGATTTGCAATTCTAACAATTCTCTTTGAAATCAAAGTTTTCATATTTACAATCAAATTCTTAAATCAAATACAAAAAAATAAACGAATATATACATTGTTTTCTTCTAAAAATCTATGCAACCTCTCACAAGAGATTTTTCCCACATATATAGGCTGTAGAACAATTGGATTTTCCAAATACCTATATATACCCTCCTTGTTTTGTCTAGGAAGTCAAGTCAAAGTTGCTGCACCCTGCTTTCACAACTTTAAAGAAAATTAAAGAGAGAAGAAACAGTTTTGTCGACAATGGCTGATTCTGTGACTGATGACGATCATGCTTTATATGATGTTATAGAGGACAGCTTTTATTTTTAGGTCGGTTCATTGAAACCTTTTATGATAAGCTTCACCACAATATAACCCTTTATGCTCTCTCTCTCTCAAAACTTTATTCCGCTACCTGTAAATGTAAAAAATGATAGTAATAAAAAATAAATGAATAGAAGAGCTCGACATATCTGGCAATAATATGCGAAAAAAGAGATAAAAAGCAATGAGCGTGTATTATATGTGTAGTGACTTGTGGTCGTCCTCCATTCCTGATTTGCACCTTGTTTGTCGCTCTTATTTTTTCACCATGTTGTTCACGTCTCTCAATATAATAGAAGAAAACCGGCAAAATAACTCTCCTCTCGAAATATGATTTGCCTCAGAATTTTAATTAGAAATTACGGCTGTTTCTCCTGCTGCGCTGAAAGGGTGATATTTTCAGAGTCAAAAAACTGTACTTGCTCTCCCATGTCTTTTATTAGAGTGGATTATATTGTGTTGTATGTAGCATACATTGTACATATTTTACAAAGGATCGACTGCATTGTTTTAGCAATGTTCAACTAATGGGAATTGGGATTAAAGGTTTGTAAAGGGAAATATGTGCAAAACTTGCACGAGGATGGTGGTAACGTTGAAGTGAAAAAGGGCCGGAAGTGGAGTTGCTTGAATGAGTACATTGGGAACCCGTAAGGCGAGTCTTTAACTTGAAAGAAGCAAAGTGGAGCTTGTAAGCAAGCTTTTAGCGGATGCCCATGGTTTGGATGGTTCACACATCATCATTATCAAAAAATAATCACATCACAACAGCCCCATAAAATGATACATTTTTTCGAACCACATAAAATGTGACCTGAGCACTCCCACACGTACTTATACGAGCGAAAGATAGATGTTACAACTTACACAAGCAAAAATTGAGTGCATATATATATAAACACTTGAGGGAGGAAGAGGACCATGGGAAAATTCTGAAAATATCCTCAGTTCAACTTGCTCACAGAGTTATAATCGACAATGCGAAAAGAGAGGATGATAAATACACCGAAATAATGGGCTACAATCACAGAACTCGATTTTAACGTTCCCTTCAAATATTAGCATCATCCTGTATGATTTTTTACCGCTTTTAATTTTCACTAGTTAATTCTGAATTTGTTCAGCCAAATGTTGTACCAACTTACTGCAATATTGTAACAAATTTTGTGTAGATGCTCCCTTTTTTAGGAGGAGACTTCCTGTAATGTGATCACCTCGAGGCAAGACGAGATGAAGATGCAATTGCAGTGAATATCTCGAGACTGGCAATGATTGGCTCTGAGAGATCAGCGACGACAGCAGCCATGTTAAATTTTTCTCATCTCCTCATCCCAATCCTCCTCATGATTCACATCTCATCATGCTTTCATCTCACATTCTCTCTGAAATGTGCAAAACAGTTTCTCTCTCATGCTTCCAGAAATCAGGATGATATGAATTGCAACAAAGAGTCAAAGGAAGGAAGGGTGACGTAGAATGGACCAACTTTATAAAATGACGATGATAATGATGACAGGAAAAAGGAACAGAAACCGGCCCAACATCTTTTTTTCTTTCTCTCTTACTCCTTTCGACAATTTTTGGTGGGAACGGACAAGGCTCAAAAAGCTTTTCACGAAGAAATAAAAAAAAACATTTTTTAATATATATTTTCCCAACTTGTATAATTGCTTGCGCCACACTCGATTTGGGAACGAGGCTTCGTACATCCTGACATGATGGTGGTTCCCACTCACTCATATTATCCCGAAATGGGCTCACAATATCCCCTAATCTTTTAAACATCTCACTAATTCCCAGTGTAATTCCCAACTTGTATCTTATATGTGTGTGTGCCCCCTTCTTTGGGTAGAAGAGTGCGTTTATTTGCAAGCTTTAAATCACAAAAGAATATTTATGTAGGGATAGTACTCTAGCTGAGTGGTATACGTATGGTAGTCGCCGACAAAAATATTTTCTCATGATAAGTTTGGCGATGTGATAGCAAAGCCGCTCTCTCAACTTCTAATATTCTTTGGTAGTCATAAGAATATATTATATTTTTTATCTGATCAAGGGCAACAAATGTCCGGATATGCTGGCAAGGTGATGTGGGAAAATTGGCAATTTTCAGCAAAGCCATGCCATCAACTTATGTCTTTCGCCATTCTAGTCACTTTTAAGCTGAAGAAGCTAACTTACCGTTTTTAGCATTGGGTTGGGAAAACACAGCTTAAAAATGTATTACTTACTAAAAACAAGTTGAAGTTGAGTACAAAGTAATGTAAACTTTATAGTGGAGACTGTGGAGAGATGGCTCAGGTGGTGGATGTCGTAAAAGTGGCACACTTGTTGATGTTGTGGGCTGCCTTGTCTTCCTCTCTGTTATCACATCGTAGCCCCTACTTCTCACATGCTTGTGTTCTCTAAGACAAGCATAATATTCCACTTTGCGTCAGGTGTGAGTGTGAAATGATATATATGAGACATTCGCTAATAAAATGATAGATATGAGTAGTGATGATGATGAGTAAGAGCAAACAAGAAAATTTGTGGTTCGCACTTGAGTCGCTATATCACACTTGACAAATTTGGAAAGGTGATTGCGTAGTTTTGGGACAAGATGATTTTTTTCGGAGGTGTCTATTCAGAGGTCAGTTTTTCGTACGGTGACCTTATACCAAGCTGAAGGGAATTTAGATAAAGGATAAAAATAAAGTTTGAGTAATTTACTGAAATTATTTCTACTGGGTGGATGTTTGGCTAGCTGTTTGGCCGGATGAAAGACGACTTTTTGATGATTTCGTAACGGGCAGAGTTCCTGGGTGAAAAATATTTCGCGTGTGACCGGATAAAAGATGAGGGGGGAAGAAATATGTGAAAAAAATTGCTCCTCATCAATCCGGTTTTGTGTGTACAGTGGAGGATTTCATATCACATTATTATTCATGCAAGCCATCCAACATGATTGTTTCCCTGCAAAAATCCCTGTTTCTGCTTTGGGGATAGTGATGTGAGCGCGGTTCCCACCAAACCCACCTTACACCTCTTGTTCGTAACTGCACAATCTCCTCTGTCCAAAAAATCCCACAGTTTGCATTCTTCCCCCTGAAATAAAAACATGCTCTTCACCTGCAGCATCATGGTCGTCATACCACGAAATATAATGCAAACAAGTAATTTTATTTTGACAAAGTGGCCACCACTTTGAAGCGGCTTCCAAAGTTGAAGGAAGGAAAAAATGTGGACATCGTAACAAGACTAGGTTTCACGGGTCGTCGAACCTCGTGCGAAAAATATTTTCTTTGGCGAATATCCACTCATCGGCAGTGGCACGGTGTGGGTCTACAAAGTGGGATTTGAGAATTGAGAGTTTGAGGTTCATCGCTTCCTCGTCATGTTGCAATTGGTGGTGGAGGGAGGGGCTCAACCTTTCTCTCTCCGAGATTCTCAGCCCTTTTCCGGTGACGAAGAGTGACAGAGAGGCTGTCTCATATGTTTCACTCTGAATACATCATCACACAGCAAATGCAATCAGTCAAGAAGCTCGGGACTGACCCACAGCTTACAAGGATTTTACACAACTGCACAGTGCACTGCACAACGGTTGGGGATGTGTGTCTAGTGGAGTGCTCCGCTTGTTTGTCTCCTGGGAAAAAATAGATTGTTGAGGAGCAGCAAGTTGGACCACTCTGTTCCTTGCTCGATTGCTTCAGTCCACTTTCGTCTCTCCCACCAAAACCATTATTTTGTGTGGAGGAGCCGCTGGTCGGTTGAAGGAGTTTGAATTCGTGTGCAATATTTTTGTGTGAGAAAACCGCTCCTAGTCAAGAAACTCGGCCCCGAAAGCTCAAAAACCACAGTTAACTCAGGGGACTCTTCTAAACAGTTTGCTCAAAACTTTACAAACAAGACTACAAATTTTCTTTTTTTGCTCAAGCATCGGATCACCTTCAGGATTAGAAAGGCTTCTTTATTGTTGTTGGAGCTTGTGAATGTTTTGAATATTTATTCTTGTTTACTGTTTTTCGTGGAGGAGTCTAAAGTGAAAGCCAGTTATTTGTCATAGTACAAAACAATTACACGGAGAGGTGTCTTATTTTAATGAGTTTGGTTGTCGTTGAAGTGGTTATGTGAATAATTTATTTTCATTTTCGGGAAAAATTCAACAATTTTAAAATGAAGAGTTACTGATGATAATTATCATAAAGCAGCAACCTATCTGGGGTTATAGGATTGATTTTTTCTAAGGAATAGTTGACAATATCAACCGCCAAACTGGCGTCCATGGGTAAGCTCGAGATTTTTTAGTTCTCCTTCTTTTGCCGACAATTTTTTCTCCTGCTTTATATGCAGAAAGTTTATTCTTCGCTTCTTAGGAAGCAAAATAAATTAGTCGATTTTAAAAATTGTCTTTTAAGGCATTTGGAAGAATTTCCCCAAAAGTGGACTTGCTTCATAAGAAACATGCCATCAGCATCATCTCAACAATGTCTGTAGGAGAGACAAAGCGTATACATTTTCTCTTGTCATACCCGAATTATAATTACAGATAAAAGCATATTTTTTCCTCATTTTTCATAAAACTTGAGAGGAACCACGGACAATCAATAATTGTGTCATTGATCCATTTGAAAGGTTTAACAGTTCTAAAGCCCAAGTCAGCTTGACTGATAAAACCACCTCTTGAGTTGATGGGAGGTTGTTTGCATGGAAATGGTGCAAGTCGATCCAAATCCTGACCTCAAGTTTGTCAATCTTAATTTATAGCGAGTCACCTTCACGCATACACAAACTCGTGGTGTAATGTTGAACATAAATATTTTAATAATTTTTGATGAGGCGACGGACCAGTATTGTATTTTTGGCAAAGTGGCAAAGCATCAAAGCCAGTCTAGTGTGGTCCAGAGTGGTGGACCAATGCCACGTTCATCTCATCTCGTTGCGATAACAAGAGATTATCAGGGTTGCCAAGATGAAGACGGCTGTGAGAGAGTTGGATCCAGTGATGTCACAACGTTATCCCATAATCATTCCCAGTACATCCAGAGTGAGAGGAACATGCTTATTCTTTTCCAAACTCATATATTCTCTCTCTTCCACTCGAACAGCTCACTCGGCGAGTGACAAAGCTCTGTACAGATCACGCCGTCACTTGATGCTGCCGTCCACTCGAGTCTTGTTGCTGACCCACCTCCCTCTCCCATTCATTCCATTCATTTACAATCTTTAACTCATATCTATCCATAAAATATCATATCCTCTCTATGCAGTCAAAACTTGAACATATATTTTTGGACCACTGCGAACTCTCACCTTATCCTCGGCGACCTTTAATTCCTCTGGAGGGAGTAGGTCAGGGGGTGTTTGCAAAATTGGCTTGCAAAAAGAATAGTTTTTATTCCTCCAATAAAATCTCTTCAATCTCTTTCTCCGAAACAAGGATTCCTTTCCACTTGATATTTTTGTCTCCTCTCGATAAAATCGGAAAAAGGATGGAAGTGAGCTATATGATGATAAATGAAAAAGAAAGAGAGTGTGTGCGAGTGTCGGGCTTCTTGGAGCAGAGATTTTATGGTCGATATTCCTTCCACTTGCCATCCTCCTCCACTCTGCTCGTGCTTCAAGTCCCACTGGAAGTGGGAATACACACGAAGTGTTTTGTCTTCTCTCTTTTGGTCTTTTTCTTTTTCACTGGATGCATGGAAGGATTAGGATGAGCTGATCTTGTCAACGCTCGCTCACTCAGCGAGTGCATGAGCGAGAGTCAGTTAGTTGGTTAGTCTCAGCTCGTCTCGTCTCATAGGAGCAACATAGGAGCAGCAACAGGCTGTTGTATGGAGAGAAGGGTGACGACGAACAACTAGAGAAAAAAACACTTCGTCCAGCTGCACTCTCTCTTTCCCTTTCATCACTCGCTGTCTCTCTCGTGTGGTGGTTTTCTGTGTAATGCTCAGCCTTCCAGTGACGGTTTTTGTGACGGTCCTCCCTCTCAAGGTCTCGTAGGGAGGCTAAGTTTCCAAAGCAACAAGTTCTTAGAGTTGGGGACTTGGAAAGGGAACCTTCATGCATGTGCTGGAACTGGATATTGTTTGAAGATATGTCCTGTGCGAGCAACGCTCCTGTTGCAGAGCACGTCCGGCAAAAGATTCGAAGGGACTTGGGTCGCTGGTCAAGAAAGCTTCTTTTGTGTCTTGGTAAGAAGAGAGGGAATCTTTGATTGCATTTGATGGGAATGGTGAAGATAAGGTTATTGGAGTGTGTGGTTAAATATATATGTGTGCAAATCGCCAGCAACAACCTCTCGTTCACCTGCAACCTGCTCTAGCTAAAAGATGACATGAGTTGGGCTCGTGACAAACGGGGCCAGAGTGCCGGACACATGAGTGTATTTTCGTTTGAGTGTCGCCGTGTAGTCAGCAAAGTTGTTACAAGGTCGGGATTATATCAAAGTGGACTTCCACCTGAGTTCAACTTGTTGTTTCCGTTCCCACAGGAAATGTGGAGGATGAGTGACGCCACTCATCAGGAGAAAGTTTCCGGTGTTTGATTGCTTCATTGATCCTTTCTCATTGTCACTTTGGAAGTTGACCCTGGAAAATACGTTGCTATGGCAGGGCTTCGGTTTTATGTTGCCGTTGTAATATGGCTACTTTAGGAAGGGATTTGCTGATGAAATGGTATAAGTCGTGCAGAAAATTACGAAGCATACTTAGGGAATTAGTTTGCTAGCTAATTATCACTACTTGAAGTGAGAATTTGTGAGAGGGAAGCGAGGAAAGGATGAAGTTGACAAATTGTGGGAATCTCTTATAGGAAAAGCTTTTTTCTCTTCTGATTGTGTTTTAGGCTTGGAGAATATTGGGAAGCACATTGTGGGGGATTCCAAATGGGAAAAGCTCTACGATGGCTGTCCCACGACAACCTCGTCATCCGGACAGGAGCAGGAGGAAACACCGACAGACTTTGAGCCGCAAACGGATACAAGCACAAGCAAGTCAACGCCTACTACAGCGCTACAGGTTGATGTAATGGAGGAAGATGATGAGGAACAGGATGAACAAGGGCTCCCACGGGATGAGGAATGTCTAGATGAGGAGGAAGTTTTGGAACATTCTACTGCCATTCCAAGTCCTCCCCCAGATTCAAACAATAATGCTCGGTCGATTGTAGAGCAGGAAGAAGAGGAAGAGGAAGAAATAGGGAGAAGTATGTCTACCTCACCTCCGCCACAACCCCAGGGAACAGAACAAAATGCAGGAGATCCAGCAACTAGTCCTGCACACACGTCTACTTCGGAACCTGCTTCAGAAGAAAAAACAGGTATGATGGATACACATTTCTGCAAGCACCTGACTAATCCTAAATTATTGTAATATTGATTTAACAGTAATTATTTTTCATTATGAATTAGCTTTGGTGGATAACCTCTTTCAAATCCTGCCATATTGGTACTTCCTTAATCGAGCGTTTGGAATGCCCACACCTGGAGGGGGTCAGGGGGGATTAGCTTCAAATGCTGAATTTCTCGAAGATAGAGAACCTCCTGAGATGGACGGTGATGAAGATGAAGAGGATGAAATTGGTGCAGATGTTAGGGTTGGGGGTAACCTTAATAATCCACCTATAGGAACACCCATGGCTTCGCAGCGACTTAACTCAATACTCATTTTGGAATCTCTTCGCCAACAGCTTCAAGCTAATGTATGACATGCGTTACATTGCAACCAACTTTCACAACTATTCATTAAAGATTATTTATAAAGGAAAAATTATTTCCATACATAGGGACAGTCTGCAGCAATTCCACCCGAGCAAGCCCTTCAACAAGGTCTTCATCTATCGGAACTTTTAAGTCGAATGTCTTCTGGTGGGAATGATTCGTGGCCAGTAGATGGAGCTCACCAGCCCGATAACCAAAACAGCCAGATACCATCTACCGACCAAGAAATTGACGACCAACCGTTGGACCTTACTAGCACTGCCAAACCGTACGACTTAATGACTTTAAATTAATAAATCCAACAAAAATAGTCAAGATCATCATATTCTTGATCATTTGCCATTTTATTTCTAGAATTCGTGATGATCGAAACGACAAAGGAAATCGGTACGTAGGCGACTTAAACCCTTTCTCTGCAGACAAGATCCGCTCACCCTTCATACTGGACGAGCAAACAAGTAAAGTCTTTCGGTCGAATCCACGCTCTTCAAAGGGTTACACAGCACAAGAGCTTCAGGCTGCGTTGCATGATATTCAAAGTGGAAAGTTGGGGACTCGGCGGGCAGCAGTGATTTACGGGATTCCTAGGTCCACACTCCGAAACAAAGTTTACAAGTTGGGAAAGGATAGAGGTCGGTTATTCGCAAACAGTAATCACAACAATAACGGACAAAGTGTAAGTCATGCCCTCCAGCACCATAACAATAACAATAACGACAAAGTGGGTAGTGGTCCAATGCTCGGGAAGATGTCTTACTACCAAGGACTCAACTCCAGTTATTTGCGCCCAGCCCAAGGCAGTGATTCATATGAAGGAGGATCACCTGCTTCCTTGACCAATGCTAGAGCACATGGTAGATTTGGAAGTAATACAGACGATGAGATGGATGAGGGGACGGGAGGAGGTCAGTTGGGTAGAAATGTGAGACATAACCTTCACTCCGTTTTAAACAGTAATGGAGGTGTGGAGATGGGTCATAAGCTTGGGGGCTCAAGTCCACCAAAAATCCCGTCCTCGTCCCTCCTCAACCCTTCTAGTCTCAGTCAACTGATCTCGAAACATGCCCACCGAGCGGCACATTTGCATCATCCGACTGCTTCCGCTAGGTAATTATCCTAACGGCAAAATTACCTCTGAATTGAGTAAGTTACTTGTATGAGTAATTTCTAAACTATATTTCCTCTTGTTGATAGCTCATTGGACGGTCCTCATGATGACTCCTGCTCATCAGGAAGCGAACTCCATCAAGGGATGCTGCTAAGTAGTAAGGATTGGAAGCACGCTCTCACTTCAGAACAACTGCTCAACCACCATCATCATCCTAGGCACAGTTTGCTTCAGCAGAGGATGGGCGGTGATGGTGCTACATCTAATCTCCGCCCACCGCATCAACAGCATATGTCAGCAGGCGAGGATAATAGCTCATCCTCTTTAGACTTGGCTGGGAAGAAGAGTAGGCCAAAACGGGGAAAATACAGGAATTACGACAGAGAAGCTTTAATTAAAGCAGTTAGAGCTGTACAGAATGGGGAAATGAGTGTCCACCGAGCTGGTAGCTTTTTTGGGGTGCCCCATTCCACCCTAGAGTACAAAGTGAAAGAGGTAAGGAATATAGTAAAAATCCTATTACCTATTAGTGCTTTAATAAATTAGCATGAGCATTAACAAAGTTTAATTAAACTCTAGCGTCATCTGCTGCGCCGACCTAAACGAAAAGAGGTAACAAGCCCTGTATCGCAGACCAAGTCGAGCAGCCCAGAAAACAGTTCAGATTGCGGCTCCTCTACAAGAAATAATATTGCTCACGCCGCACCTTCCTCTTCAGCAGGACTTCTCAAAGGAGGAAAACCAGCTCATGGAAACAACAGTGGAGATCATAACTCAGGACCTCATCACTTATTCCCTCTTGCCGCAGACCTTCGTGAGAGTCTAAGTCGGTATCTAAATGCGGAACAACAAGAACGGAATGAGAGAAGCGGTGGTGGTCACTTACAACATGACACATCATCTCATCACGATGCAGGGTCAGGGACAGAAGATGAGGAAGTGATGACAGTAAAGCAATCCCTTAAAAGGGGAGATGATAGAAGGGGTACAAGTGGAGCACTAGCGCTAGAAGGATTGATTGGAAACAGACTCTCGAATCTATTTCACCTTAATGATATTCTCCTCCGTGGCTCTTCAGCTTCTGAGGAAAGGAGCGAAAATCTTTTAGATTTGAGCAAAAAGTGAAAACAATCATGGCTGTGAGGAGTAAGGTTAGAAATTGAAAAAAGTCGTTCATCTCTTCAAGGTTGCTCATTTCATTGCGTCTCGGAAAAGTGAGCACAATTGTAAATAGTGATTATTGAATGGGTGCATTTATAAAATATTTATATTAATACAAAATGGTTTTACGCCATGAATGATTGTTTGGGACCTGCTCGCATTCTCTGTAAATAGGGGAAAGAATTTAGACGATGATGACGGGAACAAGAATATTCATGATGTAATTTCTATTTCATGAGCTTTAATTTGTGTAACGTATGTAGTCAATTCGGTGACATTCTGTGCTAAGCCAACTGCCTGCACATCCTCATGATAGTCTTTTATGTGGTTTTCTGGATTTATATAATTACATGTTTAGGTTGTCTGTGTGATTGATGGTGCTTACCAAAAAATAATCATTATTTTTAACAGGTTGTTTTTATATAATGAAACCAAATATTTATATAAGCCATTATTCTTATTACCAATTTTAGATAAAGTATGAATATTAATAAAAGTGAATTTTGATTTTAAATATTATGTCGTTTGCTAAGTTTTTTAATGCTTGATTAATAAAATTTAATGCTTGAATATAACAATTTAGTGAATGGTTATGCATTCGCTACAACGTCTAGAAACTGTAGGGAAAACAGATTTAAACTAATATTAGACACTAACCGATAAAATAAAAAATTTATGCATAAAAATGCATAAAGATTAGTCCAAAATGTCTGCATCTCATAACAGGGCAGTTACAAAACTTAAACTGAATCCTAATCCGTGAATAAGTACACGCTACGTTATAATCATTGTATTTGCATACGGAGGGGTTTGCAACACTCGCCAAATGGCAATGTTTCAAAGGTATGTTCCAACATATTTTCAAGATTTCCGTTACCAGTTACCTGACATTGGAGCACGAGCAGTATGTTATAGAATGTAACTTGACAATTTCATCTCGTTTCTTAGTTTAACAATTGTTTTATTCGTCAAGAAACACGTATTTAGTCAGGACCTTCAAGTTTAAGAAACATTTTTGGGTTTGAAAAATTCCCCTTTCATTAGACAAAAATTGGGGAAACTTGTTTTGGAGCCCAAAATCACAGATTTTAACATATGGCCCTTTTATGCGAATTCAATAAATACACGATGGCATACAGTGATATCTAATTAATTAGTAATTTGCTCGGTCAAACTGAAAATTTGATGGAGCTTATTAAACGAAGAAAATCTTCAAAAAAAAGAACGTTTTAAACGCATGCATGTCAAGGTCAACAATGTTGAGTAAAGAATTAACGAAAGACAACCAATGGTTTTTGCGGCAATGTTGATTTAATGCTAGGTTACCAAACAGGGAATCCTGGAGATGTGACGTTGTACAATTAACTCTGAAAACCTCGTAAAATAATGCCTCGACATGAAGAAGAAATTAGAATTCTTTCTATCCTGTGAGGAATTTTAACAAATAAATAGCAAATCTGCATAATTTTGTGGTACTATTGTAATGGTAACTGTGTTAGACAAATAAATAAATCTGTATCAATTAAACTATCGGGCATTTGGGAAAATGGTTATCACCATTGAATTTTCCATCGTCGAATGCACAAGTGCACGAATTTCATCCATGTATGAGTGTGTCATGGAAATGGCTACCATTTTAATGGCAGATTTTTTCCTATCGCGATTTCAAGAACGCTGAGTATGTTTTAGTGGAGTAATATTTACAGCCGAATAGAGCTTAGCTAATGCTATAGTTGAATAAAATGGAGGTTCTTCAGAAGATCAATTTAGTGTCTATAATAATTTACCTACAGCCACAAGTTGCGACTGAAACGTTATCAACAACAATTGCATCATATTCGTCCACACCAACTTTTTCAAGAACAGCTATTGGATTGTAGGTAATCGCTACGCATTTAGAAGTAGATAAGCCCATTGGAACGTCAAAGGTACGACGAATTCTGCAAATTCAAAAGGAATCTGTTCAAACCGCAGTTCAAATTTACTGGAATTAACATTCGTGAAAACCAGCGATGATTACATTGATATGCGGTATCGTACCGAAAACGATCCAAAAGAAATTCATGAAGGGTGAAGTTATAATAATGATCCTGCAAAGGTATCGGACAGGTGCCAGAGCAGTAACCAATGTCAAATCGTTTAGGCTCGACCAATCCCAACCAGTCCACATCTGCTGGAGTAACAAACTGTTCCATTCTTTTACACCGTTCGGATGGTGGACTTTCACTTATCACTTCTGCAGATTTGGTTCTTATGCTTGTTTGTTTTTCCCTTAAAATATGACAATACGTATTAAACGCTATAAGAGCTGACATATGTGACAATGAACACAAAATACACGCATATTTTTACATAAAAAAATACGTACAAGATATTAGGACCCATACCCAAGGGCGATGGTACAAAGTTCTTATAAAAAAATACAATCAAAGGGACATCGACTTGAACATGGAACACTCTCCAAAAGTCTAACGTTTCACCAAGATCATTATCAGCAAATACTTGGAAACTGATGCGTATTAAGTTAGGCTCATCCAAATTTTGTCGGAGAGAAGATGTAACCAATTTGGTAACGTCAAAAGTATAAAACATTTTCCCTTTTCTCATTGACTGTATCTGGAATAGCTTATGCTGAAATTTACAGTAAACAGTAATTGTGCGTCAAATCAAATCCTATATGAATGTTATTTGAGTTCATACAGGAACCATTACAAATCAAATGTAAAATATGTATAGTCAGATAGGGTTCAAGAACGAAGCAAATTTTAAAAAGGGGCTTTTATTTCTGCTTTAAGTTTCATGCATATGACAAATGACACATACCTGAAAAGCATTATCCTGCAAATGAGTTGTCATAATGACAAAAGACCCAGGTCTAAAATCCACATCTTGATTCATCGTCAAAATAACCTGACAAAAAGTAAAGTTTCCGATACGAGCTCGTCCCACATTTTGTTGAAATGTTATCATTGTCTCATCGGCGTTCTCTGCAAACCAACAAATCCAAGTAGGAAAATATCAAAATTAAAAATCAACGGTTGAAGTTGAATAGCTAGTATTCCTGTCCACCAGTTAGAGCTGTGTATGAAGTCGGAAGGTCACATAATGAGGTGGGCGTTATATGGGTGTTCCAGAAGCCTCATTTTCTCATTCTATTTTGTAATACAGGCCGATGAAATTTTGTAGAGGCTATACAATTATACAACTACTTAGCCAGCCCATTTGATAAATTATGTAAAAAAAACAGTGGTTTCAATATGTAGTAGTGAGGATGAATATAATAGTTCTGAACTACCTCATCAAATGTTACGTTCTAGACGCGAATTCTGACATTGGAAATTCAAATAGACTGCATTTCCTACAAGAGACGTCTTAAAAAGTGCATACGTTCTTTTACTTTTCTGACCATTCTCGTCCGATATACAGCAGATGCATTTTATTTCAAGGACATATTTAATGCTTGCTGTTACGGGGAATTACATTACCCGTATTTCAGCAGATTATATTAACATGTGTCATGCATTCCTATCTATTGTAATAGTAAACTAATGCACATTCTATCAACGTGTCAGTGTCGATGAGTAATATGATTTCATGTATGTATGAATGACAAATGTTTGATACTTAGCTATGTGCTGAGTCAAGCTGTTCCGGAGCGGAACGCTTTCTCAGTCTAATTATAATGTCACACGCGCACGCGTGTAAATGTTAATTATATTCTCTAGCTTATAAATATGAGTGTAATATGACTCATGACACACATTCACTCTGTATATTCACATTTGAGAGTTACATTTAGATCTTAGTATAGATAAATAATTTAAGATTAAAATCAATCTCCGATTTGAGTGTTAATCGAGAGCTTGCCAAGTAGCAGCTCACCAGAATAATAGAATAAAGTATCATATTAAATTAGCATTAAATTAAGATCTTTTACTCTCACGATAAATTATTATAGCTCTACCATCGACTACATTTTCCCCTTACAGAGTTTATAAAACATACTGTAACATTGCAAAAGAATCGCTTACCTGTGATTTCAGTCGGCGTCCATGCATGGAACAAACGATTTCTGGGTTGTGTGAAAGGTTAGATTATGAATTTTTATTTTGATAATTCCTTCCAGAGGTTCAGGATCTGAACCTTTTATCTTGAGAAGTTCCTTTATATATATAGGTAGTTTTTGTTTCTGACTTTTACTCTCCTTGCCAGGTCCAGGTATATTCGACAGAAATGAATTATATTGCGATTCCATGCTCTCCTCACTCTCCCTTTAACGAGTTTGCATTTGCATCAATATCAGAAATTGAATATCCGATTGATAGAACAATGACAACTATGCGGATCATCATTGCAAGCGCAAATGTAATTCGGCGACAAATTCGGAACCCTGACTCTCTGACTCTGACTCTTAAATTGACAGCCTGTAAAGCAAAAGTGAGACTTGCAGTGTTCGGATTGAAAACTATACTAACTACAATGCAACTTGAGTTTCCTCAAATTATTATTTCTTAGACTGGAAAATGGACAGGTAAGTTAATGAGAAAAACATTGACAAGCATATTCCCATATTTCCCATCCAGCTCAACATTCAACCCTTTCTATCAATTATAAAATCCTGAAAATTACAATAGCAGGTCAGGAGATGCAAGGTAAGTCTAAATTTTTAAGCTTTGCCATACTTCCAATAAGCGAACACCTATAAATAAAATAGCTATATACATTCGTAGATTTTGTCATATAGCTCCACTAATTCAGCCATATACCGACAAGCTTATTTATTTGCATACGTGCCCCTGAGCAGTAATATTCGATAATCAATACGGCATTCATTTTACATTACAGCATGTAACAAGGGGTTGTGGTTGCTGCTTTCCAACCAGAGACACTTACCTTGTGAGCTGTTGTAAGAGTGACTTACTCCTTTGTATCAATTACTAATCAGTCTTTTCGAACCCTGTCATTAAGGAGACATAAAGACCTTCAAGATTTAGCAACGGGCTGTCGTGCTTTTATCGTCACACAGAATCGTTTAACAATTCCTTTATTTTTTAAATGAAATAACTACCTGCAACATAAAATATTCACATTTGCCATCACCGAAACTAACCCAAAGTCAGCTAAAAGTAGTTGAACCAAAATAGACATAACATTCGGTTGTCGGTATATTGTATATATCCATATTTGTATTTCTTTGAAGCCCTATGCAAAAATAAAACAGTGAGTCAGTGAAAAGACATACTGATGATGATGGATGACTAACCTGCACGCTAACTGAAACACTAAAAAGAACTTCTAGAATGGCACACTGAATATAACTAATAATATGAAGTAGGAGTAGGCTGGGAAAATTAAGATGGACGTATCAGGATGGCTTGACGATGGTTTAACGCACCAAGTAACAACTTATTAAGGAATTTAAAGTTCTTAAATTTAATGAAATTAGCAATTCCCTTAAGTGTCTGTGTTATTGCTCTACGGCGTAGAGCTTTTCAAAATTTTGTTTTCCCAATCGATAAAAATGACAAAACGTCCATTTCTTTGTAATAGCCAAATTCGTTAAACGGTTTTAAGGGTAAAATTAACCTTTTCGATTTCATCCGAATTACATGCATCATTTAAAAGCTAATTAAACGTTGTCAATATATTTAGTTTTTTTGGTTACCGCTTGCCCGTTACAACAGTAAAATTATATAAGTTTTCAGGAAAAATTACGCCAAGCTCCTTCCATCTAAGATATTTACACTTACGATTAGCTTATTTTCTCGTTCCTTAAAAATGTATTTAGTTATATATAAGTTAAAGATGTACATTGCGCTTATCAATGCGCTTACATGGCTTTTTAAAAAAATCAGGAAAGTATCGCACCATGTGCGATAATGAAATTTGTAAAGTTAATTACGCTCCAGCTTTTGCACAACGAAGCGTCCATTTATTGAACTGCACAGAATAAATGATGAGTAAGAAAATCAAATGCAAAATTGCTCCAGTTACTCCAGTTACCTTTTCTTTGTTCAGCTCTCGACAAAGCATTTAGGGACCGAAATACTGTTTGACATTGAGATTGAGAAGAACATGCGTGAGAAGTGAACTTGTATATTTCTCTGTATCCTTTGCGTGTTATTGGGATGTGTGCTTCACATATGACAAGATTCTATTTACCCGGCTCATTAATAGTGCTTTTCCTCACAACGCAACCAACAGGATAATAAGCAGTTATTCTTCAGGTAATTTGTGCAGTGAATTAATTTCGTTTTTTAATGAACTTTTCGTTGTGCAGTTAGAGTAAGGACTGATTGTGAGTTAGTTATTCCAAAGCAAACTAATAAGTATGTTGTAATATGTATATTTTTTTATTTTCAGTCATCAGTTGTCACACTAGTCGAGCTGCTCCGTGTGAATAGAAGTGACAATGAGTAAGGTTGCTACATGGTTGGAAAATCCTATCAAGGGTTTACTACTTGACATTTCTGGAGTGCTTCGTGATGGTGATCAGGCTATAGATGGGTCTATTGAAGCTTTCCAGAAGTAAATTTTTTCATTAACCCCGAAAAATTACTTTTTTGACGTTTGTTTGTACTTGTTTGATATGTTTTAAAATGTATTTTTCAGATTGAAGCAGAGTGGAATCGCATTACGTTTAGTGACAAATGAGACTCAGGTGACAGTTAAAAAATCACTGGACAAGTTGACAGCTCTTGGTTACACTGGAATATCTCGGAGCGATATATTTGCACCGGCCCCAGCTGTTGCTAAACATTTAAAGGATAACGATTTGAGACCGTTCTTGCTAGTGCATCCTAATGTTAGTTTAGTTAGTTATATCAAAGAAAACGTTAGCTGTCTTAATATTTCATTGTTTGACTCATATTTATGGTATTTGATGTTCAGGTAATGCCTGAGTTTGAGGGGATCCCTACGAATGAACCAAACTGTGTTGTTGTTGGAGATGCGGCTGGTCACTTCACGTATGATCGAATGAATGAAGCCTTCCGTGTACTCATTAAAATGAAGGACCGAAAGGATGAAATGAATTTGTTCAGCTTAGGAAAAGGAAAATATTACAAGGAGGAAGATGGACTTTGTCTTGATTTAGGACCGTTTACAGTAGGACTTGAATTTGCTACAGGAGTCACTGCGCAGATATTTGGCAAACCTAATGAAAACTTTTTTTATGCTGCCGTGCGTGACTTGGATTTGTCACCGGATGAGGTAGGATAAATAACAAACGTTTGTTTTGTCATTAATTTTTCTCCAAAGAAAGCTCGTGAATCCACATTTGACTGTGCTAATTTCTCTTATAGGTCGTAATGATTGGAGATGATGTAGTTGGCGATGTCGGTGGAGCTCAAGCAGCTGGTCTCCGAGGTGTTTTAGTTAGAACTGGAAAATTTAAACCGAGTGATGAGAAACACGAAACTGTAAAACCCGATGGGATTGTTGATAACCTTGCTCAAGCTGTTGAAATGTTGTTATCATCGTCATCTTGAATAATGATTAGCCTCGAACGGTAATATTACCACCCTCGTTTCCATTTTTCAATTTTAAACGCAAAATACGTATTATGTCTCGAAATTAAATATTTTGTAATTCCTTCCCAAATCATATTTTAATAATTATTAGTACCCAATTTTAACAAATCCCAATCCTCATTCTCTTTGAATTGGAACATTACATTAATTTAGTCCAGTGGAATTTTGGGAAGTACGATACGTCATCCGAAAGCTTTGTTGAGTAGGTTTCAAAAATGAAATTGGTTTTTGACGGTCTCATGAACCGACCGGAGTTATTGGACCCAACAGGATACCAAATTGCATAGCATTTTCTGACAGATTCCAGTGATCCCTGGATAATTATACATTTCGTCGATGATATATGATATTGTACCTGTTGATGGAATTTCTAGAACTCTTGTTTTAACTGCGAGTAGCAGTATCTTTTGTTAAATTGAAAGATTTTAAAGTCTCGATAGATTATAAAAATTTAATCCTTTGCCTGGGATTTGAACTCAGGCTCTTTAGGTTTAGCCCCCAACGCTCTCACCACTAAGCTACAAAGGAACTAACTGATATTGTACCTGTTATTGTAACCTAACCAATTTTTTAAAAAGAAATCCTCAAATGTCAAATGTACTTCTACATTTCTTTCAATCAGTAATGCTTTCCTAATTTTAACCGTTTTTATAACCTAACCAATTTTTTAGGAAGAAATAATTGTAACAAACAAGGCACTAACGAGGGTAACACTACCACTTGGTCATCCTATAACTGCTTTAACTGTGTGTTTTTACATAGTTTTTTAAGCAAAAAATTATATGAAATACGTTAAAACCCCAAATGGGTACCCTAACTGGAGATTCCAGGCTGTAAGCTGTAAGTTTAAAAAGTTAAGCTTTCAAAGTTGACTATGTGTATGAATGTGAAGTTACTATGACTGAATGTCATAAAATGCTATGCAATTTACCGTACCCTATTGGGTCCAATAATTCCGTCCGTTCATGAGACCACCAAAAACTAATTTCATTTCTTCTGAAACCTACTCAACGATAGCTTTCGAATGACGTATCGCACTTCCCAAAATTCTACCGGACTGAATTAGCGTAAACAACATTTGAATTTTCTATGCAACTGCATATCAAGTTCTATGTAGAATAATGCAATTTTAAATACCAAAGAAATCCTGGAAAATAAACGGGAGATTTTGCCATTATATTGAAACCACGTTGACTGACTGATAGATTTGTATATCCCTGTTATTTAGCATAAACCGCACTTATTGTTAGTACTTTCGTTTTGGATTAGGAAACTTCGTGTGTCAATGCCATTTACTTTTCAACTTATAAATATAGCATTTACAGATTCATGGTTGCAGAGGGTACTATAGGAAATGTTTAAGTATCTCCCACTGCAACCGCAAGGATGTTAAGATTCATAATTTATTATTACATGTACCTATTGTACCTGCTTTAAAAGTTGGTATTGGGACTCGGCACACGGCATGCTGCTTTTCTTTTGTAGACCTTCCACTTACCTTTCATTAAGGTGCAGGCTGAACTGGAAATATGAATATCGGTGGTATTCTCCTTATATTCTTGCTGGTGATGGTATGAATCGTCTTATCGTCATGATCTGCATATTATCTTTAGTAGAAGTGACAACCATGCATTCTTCTTGAAATAGAAGATCCCGTTGAAATACTATGGTATAAAAGATATTACAGGATGAGGGAAGGCATAAATGTACATTAAAGAATATCTGCATAAAGTATGAACTTTGAACATAATAGAGATAGGTGACGTGAGTTCATTAAGCTTGTGACTTTGAAGTCTGTTGTTTAGGAAAATCATATTTAAAAATATCTATATCTTCATTTGATTGGGTTGTCATCATAGCAAAAGTCAAGTTGGCATCTCAAAATTGATATTATTAAGATGTTAGAATAATTAGTGATCGGAAGTATCGCTTGTTTGTATGAATCCATTCACAGTTGTCGAAATTAGCGTCAGTTTTGTTTCAAATAATAGATATGCCGCACAGTGAAGAATACAAGAGACGAACAAACTCCTTTCAGAAAGGAATTCTAGTGATACAACTTTTTCTCATGGTAATCATACAATAAATATTTTTTCCGAATGGACACCATTTTCAACATACTAAGCAATGTCAGTTGTGTGGTTCTTTCATTTGCGTTTGATATTTGAAGTCATTTTAAAAATGTTTCTTTTGATCAATAGGTCATTGGTGGGTGCATTTTTACTCTAGGTGTCATAACCCGGCCAGTTTTAAGAATAACGAGAGCAGAGTTCATCCCAACAGTATGTACATACATTTTTTGGCTGTCATAATTGCTCATTAATTAAATCTTAATTACATCGATTCAATAGAATTTTGTTTGAACTTGTAGGTGAGATGGATTGTAAACGTAATGGTTGGTGCCGGCCTTTTGCAGATAGTTGCTGCCGCTTATGACATACTTTGCGGATGCTGGAAGCTTATTTGGCCAATTTATTTGGTATTATATGTGGAGTGTATTGATAACTGCATATAATTGCTAGTAACAATACTTTTAATCATGATTATATTTATAGATATGTAAAATGTTTGTTTTGTCAATTATTATTATAGGGCATAGGAGTTACATCTCTAACCGTGTTACTTGAACTGACTGCCATAGGCTCTTCGTTGTATCTGTACACTCACTCGGAAGATATGGTTAACGAAGAAATCATTCATCCCTGGTACTGGGTGGAGTGCCTGAAGTTTGCGAATTGCCATGAATCTATGCTCCTGTACATTCATTGGTTTATACTGCCACAAGTACTCATGGCTGCTATTACTGTCATTCTCCAGGTGATTTTAAAACACACATATAGCCATCATAATTCTAACTCTGTAATCTCAAACTGAAGTAACCTTAATGTGTGGTCTAGTGCCTTGGAATACTTTTACTGGGACGATTGGTGCAGGCTATTGCGGAACACTTTAAAATATTAAAAACTGCTCAGGAGAGATACCACGTTGAGTTCGAAGAGCATAAATGGGATGTCCACGAAGAGGAAATTTCTACAAACAATGATAGCAATAAAAATGATGCATTACCAGGGTCAAGCAAAACTTGCGAACAGTTAAAGGCACCTAGAGTCACGTTTACCGAAAGTCCGAGTAACGAATTTGAGATGCATACAACAACATACCAGGCTGAAATACATATGGAGGTGACCCCAAGCTCTATTCTCAAATCTGATCATGGATACGTTGCAGGCTCCCGAGTGTCACTAGACTTCGACAAGATGTAATCATATACTTAAAGTTTCTCTACTAATTTGATGTTCAAGTTTCAAAATTCTAGTTAGCTTGATGATGCTAATATTCTAATACATTTTTACTCAAGATTTTTATTTATTTTTTAAAGTATCACAAAACAAATATTTTTCTATCTCATAGTAACNAACAGCATTCAGCTTTGCAATCCTCACGGAGTCTGATACCGTCATGTCCGTCTGATACCACCACAAACATGACCAAACACAATAAACATACACATAGAATATACTAGATGTCGCGACAGTAACCTATTAAAATGAAAATACGAAACGCTTTTTTCTCAACCGTTTTTTCTTCCGTCTGAGATTATGTCAATAGCTAATTGTAAGAATTTTCTAGTCGAGAACTTACATGCCGAATATATTCAGTCAGTTTTGACACTTATCGTTCCAATTGAAATAAAGAAATAAGAAATATAATTTACTTAATTTAATAAAGAAGATACACATTAGTAGAGTTTTTCAGTACAATATATGTTCATATCACGACAGTATTGATAGAATCCTTTTGCATATATGTCCCTCGGCTCATTCTGTTAATATGAAGATTTCAAGGGTACTGATTTTGTATCCTACATCAATGGGTAAATTTCAACTACTAATTTAAAAAAACAAGTTTTCACAACTGAACACAACTTGTATGTCATAGTAACGCGGAAGTTGACAATTCATGAACATAAAAGTTTGAAACGAATCTGAATGCAGATCAAGCCCATCCTTAAATATAATTTACTTAATTTAATAAAGAAGATACACAATTAGTAGAGTTATTGAGTACGATATATGTTCATATCATGACAGTATTGATTGAATCCTTTTTGCATAGACATATGTCCCTCTGCTCATTCTGTTAATATGAAGATTTCAAGGGTACTGATTTTGTATCCTACATGTGAAAATTTCAACTACTAATTTAAAAAAACAAGTTTTCACAACTTAACACATAACTTGTATGTCATAGTAACGCGGAAGTTGACAATTCATGAACATAAAAGTTTGAAACGAATCTGAATGCAGATCAAGCCCATCCTATCATCTACTTTATTCTATATTCACAACTCCAACCATAGTTCTAGCAGATTATGCTTTGTTGAGACTTGAGATACGTTAAATACGTTAAAATTTATTACAACATTTATAGAATTTCTTTACTAAATATACAAATCTTTAAATAGAGCTAAATGCTATCATTGTTACACTCTAACATTGTTTTGCATGTATTTCACATCACGTATGCATGCGTCTTGCAAATTCATTCAATTTCCTATACATTAAAAAGGCCAAAGGACGCTGTTACAACTGCTCCCAACGACAAATTTGCACAAATTTACATTTATTACAGGGATTCATATTAATTAATAATTGTCAGAAACTATAAATGAGCCACAAAGAATCTGATATAACAACTGCATATAGTATGTACCAATACAACTATAACAAAAAACTGGAAATCCCCCCGACAGAAGGCGTCCCACTCCAGCTTTGTTGCTCTGTTACCACTTGCCCTCAAAATGATATTGAATCATGAAAATATGCATGTATTTTGTAAAGTGATGGAGAGAACATTGGGATCATTACTAATAATAATTAGCAATTTAGTAATTAGTAATAATAATGATTAGATGTAATCAGGGCTTATACGCCAAACGTAATAAGAAAACGTTTTAACTCTCA
Organism: Sinodicranocentrus sp. ZH6; assembly: GCA_027743935.1. NCBI lineage: Eukaryota > Metazoa > Arthropoda > Collembola > Entomobryomorpha > Entomobryidae > Sinodicranocentrus > Sinodicranocentrus sp. ZH6. The sequence goes on along the minus strand of JAHZNA010000458.1, from coordinate 1,298 downwards.
TAGTTTCACATTTTTCATTTGTGAATCAGTGCTTCCTCCGTTTTCATAAGCAAGTCAGGAAGCTTTAAATAACCTTTTAAATAGCTCAATGCATTAACTCATGCATCATCATTGTACAAATTAAAGCTTAACCTTGTCAACTTGATGCATGCGAATAATCCTCGTAAAATAAAATGTTTTATTCCGAGACGATGATTGATTGATGCGTTATGATCCTAAAACCATCATTGATTTTTCATAATGTCCTGCGAATTGGTTCCAAATGTAAAGTTGAACCTCATACTCACTTGCTAACATGTAGTGTGAATTGGGTTTGAGATGTTAGAAGATATAATGACGTCGTGAGAAATGCATGTCAAGGCATCCCAACAAAGAACATCTCACTTCACTCATATGCTTATTTGATGGGCGAGAATGCCTCTTTTGAAGAACGCATTGAAATGGTCAGTGTGTACCTTAAAGAGCAGGGCAGTTTTCTTTCAGCAAGAGGTATTGTAAGGATATGCTGGTCAAGGGAGATTTAACATTGTCATGTACTTTCCCGATACTCACTTGTTTCGGATTTATTAAAGGCTGCTTTTCAGTTTTCTTCCAGCAAGTTAGGTATTGTAAGGATATGCTGGTCAAGGGAGATTTAACATTGTCATGTACTTTCCCGATACTCACTTGTTTCGGATTTATTTCGGATCGGATTATGTAGCATGATTGTCTTTGCGGATGACGACTCAATAATGGTAGGTGCATTCCTATATACATAGAATGCATTGTTTCAGTGCTCTCTATGTTCCTTTATTTTTTTAGGTATTATGCCAATATACATGCTTTTATAACCACCTAAATGTTCGTTTTTCAACAAACATCTTCCTCAATTCAGAAGATACGAGAAAGTTGCTGCTGCTATTAGAAAATATATAATTTATCAATTTTGTTTGAGGTCTTATCCAATTCAATTTAGGTTGAAGGTCAGTATTGATTATTGGTATGTGATAAAATTAAAGAGCTTTGTTGGGTTAAACTTAATTTTTTATTGATTTTTTGTTAATAAATAGATGGCCGGGCGCGGAGTTAATATCCTGATGTGAGAAGGAACCTTATATTGTAGTACGTTGTGTTCTACAGTCTGTCATCTGTGTTCATAGTATTGAGTCAGAAAGTTGTAAGAAGAAATATAAATATTTTACTTTTAGAAAACAACGTTCAGTTCTAAAAACCTTAGAAAGATATAGTAAATATTAGTTTGTTTAGTGGTACATTTAAAATATGGTTAATTATTTAAAAACCTTAAAGACAGTGGATTT
>JAHZNA010000457.1:0-59849 GCA_027743935.1 Sinodicranocentrus sp. ZH6 | reverse complement strand
CCAACTGGTTATTTCATACAGGGAAAATTAATGAGGAGGAGAAGGATATATATCTTTGAGACAATTATTTTGAGAATGTTTTTGGCGGGTGCATTTGTAATTGAAATTCTTGCATTTTTTATACAATAAGTGAAAACTTTTCTGGGAAAGTATTGAAAAAATAATGCACTTGAAAAAATGTAGAACGAGCTGACAAGTTTTATTTTTTTCGAGTGACTTTGGCTGGGCTAGTATTAAAATGAAACAGGCTTGTACCCAGTGAACCAGTTTTTCATTTGAAATATGAGTTTTTTTAGTTTGGAAACTCGATCAAATTTTGATTACAAAGGAGCGTTGTGTTTTTCTTCTTCCTCGGTCAAGGAACTTCGAGGACGCAACTACGCACGCACTTGGTACATTTGGGCTTGGAGCGGGGAAAAGGTGGAAGTATGAGGAAAATGAATGAGAAATGGGTGTATCTTGAGTGTTCACATTTCTACGCATAGATCAAAATGACAGAGGGAAACACTTGAGCATGCCAAGTTCATGAAAACCTTTAATTTTCTTTGTCATTGGGAGGTCGTTGTGAGTTGATAAGAAGTTCGAAGGTGAAACGTTTTCAAAAATTGTTTTGCATTTAATAACCTTTTAATATCGACGCCAATTTGATTTTTCTGTTTTACCAGCAGTTTTGAACGAATAGTAGGTTTGTGATAATTTTGTGAGGTATTGTATACAATCGTACAATTGAAAGTAATACGAAGATAGGCATTTGCAACCCGAAAAATAAATCTAGCACGACTTTGATAAAAGATTAAAACGCAAACTGTGCCAGTCGGCCATTTCCCTTTTCATCTTTAAAAAATTTACAAAGAAAAAGTAAAAACGAAATGTCAAGATTGATCATCGAAATGAAACCCCATTTTTTATTTTCCATTACCCCGCATGCAACACAATTCTTTCCTTTTGTACTCCACTTTCCCATCACGGAAAGTGGAATAAACTTGTGTAAATTTAAAATCCTCGCAATACCTTTTCCAAGTGTTCATAAACATCTGCACTACAAGCTGTAGTACACGAACCAACCAAAATACCCTACTTTATATAAATAAGGGATAAGAAAGTAGAAAAAAATCGAATGCATGGGCACAACTTACATGCAATGTGAATTCTTCGATCACACCAAAAAACCAAAAAGCCTCAACTTAATTTCCCCACCATGTCTCAACATATGGTGTAGAATTGCATGAGGTGCGAACCCGCCTGGAGGCAGATAGGCGGAATAATAATAAAGTAAAAAGGTATAAATTCGTAAAAAGCTGTTTTGGCAGTCGGTCTGCACTTGCTTTTATGCATATCAAAGTAGTTCCCAACTTAAATTTTGATAATGGCAAGATAAGCTTCTTTCAAAGGGATACACACACACACAAGCTACATACCTCCTTTGCTCATTCTGTTTCCTAAAAATGTTACACAATACGTTACGCATTCAACGCAACATCACATTCCCATTGAAAATTATATTCAGGTGAAAAATTGACTCGACATTCTAATCCACAAAGCAAGCACCACACATCGCGGAGTAAATATATCCACAAAAAATATGTATTTCGCCATCTCACACATCTTACACAATGAAACTCGAGACGAGGAGAAGCCAAGTGAGCAAAACTTTTTCTCTGTCCTCACTCGAATTAGGAAATACAATGTACATTATACAAATATATGCATACCTGAGTGATTACTTTCCATGTTCACTCTCTCCCTCTTTTGCTATTTTCTGCACGTGTGGGTATTCCAATACACCACTTTCATTCCTTCTGACATGCATAAAACTTTCTCATATGGAATTATCCATTCAAGACTTTTGCTATAACCACTTCCCCCTCTGCTTCTGGTATAATGCCCTCCTTACATTGCAATTATTCTTAAGACTTTCTCCATTTCTGACGGTCTTGATCGATCATCTGGCAAACTTGTCATCGTCAGCTTGTGACATCGTAATAACAGGGTTGGGTACTGGCTCAAAAAATAGAAATATTTTGACAATGCACTACCAACTCTGCTGATGTATTTCTAGCTATTTATGATCCTCCTCGATTTACAAAGAAGTTGATATGCCGAATACCTATAAAGCTGTCCCAGTTGGAAACTTTTTTATGGTTGAAATTGCTCAACAGGGAAAGAAAATTCCTTCGTTTGAATTTCCATATAATTTTCTTGTTTTACTCTAATACCTCAATGTTTCATTAGGGCTTTTTTCATGTTGTGAAATCAACTAGCTGACACGTAAATGTAAAATACAAATTTCCTTGAGGAAAAAAATGACCGTTTCTCATCACGTGATAATCATTTTCCTCATAAAGAAAAGAAAAAACTTATCGGTATGACTATAAATAAAAATTGAGTGGATAATGGAAACGCACAGCTTTTGTTAGTGAATGACACTCAACATCCTTGTGAAGTTTACTATTTTCCCGGGTATTCCAGCCAATTACTGGTTGATCATAAATAGTTTAGTGTTATGAATTTTATTATATGATTAATTCCAAACTTGCTGGAAAACATGAAGGAAAGCCTTCCTCCCTATATATTCATAAATGTTCTCTCTTCTTGGAATGTTGTTGTAATACAAGTTGTCATTGTTAATAAACTTGTGGGGTAATATTATAATTTCTCCTTTGCTCTTTCCTTCCAGGAAAATTTTAGCCTACACCCTGTCGTAAAATGTCTAACAGATATAAATGTACAGGGAAGAGCAAACTTGGAAGGAAAACTTTCTCCCGGGTCAACTTTGTTGAGAAAAGTAATAAGCTTTTTACTTTCCCCTCTTGTATCGCCAACCTCCTCACACTGTCCAAATAAACTTGGAAAAAGAGAAGAAAAATTATATGAAAGCACACCGTATTCTCTCTCCTTCTGGACACTTTAACCTTTTCCTTCTGAAATTCGTGTATACATGTTACCCATCTCACGATATTCACATATTCTATGGAATACTTGGCCATACGATTTTTTGCATACAAAACATCCTCAAAAGGAAACTTGTTCAGATTTTATTTCAAACTTGAAACTTCCTTTTCTTCACCCGGAATAAGCTGGTGAGGTCACTTGGAAAATGCAGTCCTACTTTTAGCTCTTTCCAGAATATTTCGAAAACTGGACTTACCTCACACATACATACATTGTTTCCCTCTGTACATATATTTCCCAAATTAAGCATACTTCCATTCACTTTTTTCCATGGACTCTAATGTTCCTCTCCCGTGCCACGGGTCAATTAAGGTCGAAATGAAAAATTAGTAGTAGACTTGTACCTCTCGTATAATCATAAGTCTTCCGACAGCGAGAAAAAAAACATTGAGAGAAGCTTCTAAACCAGGAAAAATAATCGAGAGAAAGGGAAACTCTAATGTATATCTGTCTATGTAGCATTTCTGATGGGTCATGTCGACAAGGGAATTTACCCGGTATAACCCACCTCCTCTTCCTTTATTGAGAGTGAGTCAGTGCAATCCAAGTGGTGAGTATTATTTTGAGAGAAAAAACAAACCTTCGAATCGAGATAGATGAGAAAAAGGGAAGAAAAGACAAGGGCGATTTTAATCCAAAAATCCTTGTAAAAATCCTACCTGCTTTTAGGCTTTACCTTCCCTCCCCAGAAAAATAAACTGGGTATTTGTTCCACCACGGTCAGTTTGAACAGTATTATATTTACTCCAAAAATATAGTGTAGTGGAGAGTGGTAGTTAGATGGGTGTACCAAAAAAGGAAATGTATGGAAGGACGGGAGACAGAAAAATTGCATTCTTATTACCATTCACACACTCTGCTAAACACATATATTTATATTTAGCCTAATATAATAGTATCCATTCAATGCATGCAATGCACAAGAGAACTCGGGCACTATGGAAAAAATAGAATGGCCAAGGGAATTGACAAAAAGAGGGGCTCACGCTCGCTCTCACTCTCGTTTTAATATTTGAGGGTATTTTGACCATGAAGGAAACTTTTTTTGATGATGTCAGTGGCAGTAATCATTTTGTATGTATTATCTCGTGAAAATGGTTAAAATACATAATAAAACTCGTTTTCCCTCCCTCCTTATTATCTCTTGTAAAAAGAGTGGAAAACTTTTTTCCTCTGGTCTTATTTGTCTTGATGGTGTGTCTACATTAGTCTAATGGGGATAATGAGGGAAGATGTCAAAAGACTAAAAACATGATGAAATGGAAAGTATACATTCATTTTGTCAGTTATATATTACAAGGTAAATATACGTTTGTGCTTTTATCCTCTCAAGAGTCGGAGACAAGAGGGAAAGGAACATAAAGCGTCGTGTTGTGCAAAGTATACAAGAGTATACCTTCGTCTCTTTTTCTGTGACTTTCCTTTTGGGCTTTTGGACTTGACAGAGAAATGGATTCTAATTATGATGAAAAGACCAGAAATGCATAAATGTCAAAATCCTCTGTTTTTACTACGTCGTCTCCTCCTGTTTTTCTCCTCCTCGTAAAATGTTATGTTCTTTTAGGTTGATTATTATGATGGAAGAGAGAGAACGGGAAGGAGTGAGTTGAGCAAATACTCTGACTCTCAGAGAGAGAGAGAAAGAGAGAGACGATTATGATGACGACAGATTGTTTTATGATATCTCAACTTTTCTACTCCATCCAGAGCGTTATAGCGTGGAACGAATTCCTTCAGAGTTGGAGGCACCCATCGACGAGAACTGAAAGGAGTATAAATAATTATTGTGATTTTCTCCGAAAATGATTGAAAGATTGGAAAGGTTTGACTGGAAAAGGAAGGAAGGAAGACGGCAAGTGTCACACGGTGGGAAAGACTGACCATATCCAGATATCATTATGAATGTATTTTATTTCCTCCTTTTTCTTTTTCCCAATGTGCCACACCATGTCCCTTCTGTAGTTGATATTCTGAGAAGAGGAGAAAATGAATAAAGTTGCAATGGCGGTTTGGAACCGTGTGTGTGTTTGTTCTCTCAAGTTGTGTTCCCATTCTCCAAGTTTGAGTTAGGCGAAACCAGACAAGTTTATTACAGCTGCAGCTCTCATTTTCCGAGAAGCTTGTAAATATCTTTTCCAGTTGGGAGAAATTAATGAGAGGAAAAACAAGACATGTTGTGCAGCTCATGTAATCCATTACGGTGATATAAACTTATATCGAGACGTGAAGCTTTCCTTCAACTTTTCCCTTTTGATTTGCTTGCAAAGCCAGTTTACATACTTGACAATTTCCAAGTGGCAGAGATGCGGAAAACAAGCTTTTGTTTTAAGCACTCCTCAATGCCTCTGCATCCACAAGGGCTTGAGAGGAGTTGTTTCCTGAAGAGAATAAAAGAGAGCCTTATATGAAGCTCACGTACACTCAAGAGAAGAATATTTTCGCCTTCAAAACTTTCCACACTTTCCCTCTTTGTATTTCTTTTGGGAAGCATGAAAAATATGTTTTTGTTACGTTGCGCACTTTTATTCCTTGGGTGCGTCTGGGAGAGAAAAAAATTCAAGAGAACAAGAGAAAAGCGGCTTATTATTGAGTGGGACGTCAACTCAAGTCATAATGACGATGAGATGATGATTATGATGGAGACCTAGAGTCCCAAGAAATGAAATGGATATTTACAACCCAGCCAGGCTTTAAGACCAGTTGCTATTATGATTCCCTTCTCAATTCATAATAACCCGTAGTTCTTCCATTTTTAGAGGAAGTGTGTCTAGCCCGCTAACTAGTTAAAATGGCTGGGGTGCTCTCTCACCCAGACGGGTTATTTTTTCTAAAGAAAATTGAGGAAACTCAGGAGAGAGCAGAGAAATGTATAACTATTCATTGCTTCTTTCACTCTCTCAGTTTGTGCGTGTGTATGTGTATCTTAGATTTTTTTGTTTGCATTGTACACGCAGTTAAGGAACTTGCTTACCACATCGTATCCTCGCAGACAAGCTTCCCTCGTCATCATCATTGTCGTCGTTCCGGTGGAAAAGAGGAAAAGTTTGTGACTTTAAGTTGACTTGTAGGTTTCCCGTTTCCTTGTGTGTTTATGTCCTCCACTCTCCTCTCTCTTGGGTGCGTGTGGTGGTATCCTAGAGAATGGGAGAAACGCTAACTGCCATTCTTTTCCAACTTGGCACATTCATCCTTCTCTTGCTCTCCTTCACCGTAACTCTTTTTTTCTGAAGAAGAAAAGTTCATTTTTTTCTTAACAAAAAAAACTCGAATGTTTTCCGAGTAAACTTTATTTTATTGTATATGAGTACCACCACTATATGGTTTGGAACTCTTAGCAATAATATTTCTCTTCCGGGAGGATTCCAGAAAAAAATGGAATTTTGTGAAGGGAATGCCGAACAGTCGAACCCTGTGGAAAATGGATATGATATATTTTTATCCATTTCTAATTCACTTCTTCAGTCAAAACTTCCGGTGACATAGGATCCAAGCCTGAAATACCGCAATATAAATATATTACTTCCGTGACCATCAAAAAAGAAAATATATGGGGTGGTTTTACTCGAGAAAAAATTAAGACAAAGTATTTAGCCAACTACGAAGAAAACACTGAAACTTCTAAAAAAATACATTGGAATCTTAAGAGTTGTCATAAAACTGCCATAAAATGGAACAAAGCACACCACAATTTTCCAACCTCAAATTTACTGTTTCTTCTTACATCGCTAAGAAAAATTCTTGAAGATGGTGATGATGATGACAATAAGAATGGATGTAATGTTATGTGCTTTATATGGACTGATGGTTGTTTTCTCAAAGAAAATTGGTTATTGCGCCCACTTCTCTAGGAGAAAAAAAAACTAGTCTCATACAGCACTACATTTTCTTCGTGGTTTTATATGCCTCGTCTTTCATTTCACCCGTAATGGAGCGAAGAAAGGGCGTGAGCAAAGAAAAGTTCGGTTTCACCATTCCATAACATGCCGAAGCAATGGATCCCTTGACATTTTCCATGAAAGTATAAAACCCTATAGAAGATGAAATAGATTTTTATGTTGAGGAGAGTATATACATTCATTTACGAAATAGAAAATGTACTCGACCCTGACAACCCTAACTGCACCAAGTGGGAGGGAAAAGGGAAGCAAGCTTGGGTAATACTCACGGGGGTAAAATTCCCATCAGTCGCATTTGATTGCAATGCATTGCATACTGAGTTCATTTTTTCCTCTAAAGAGAAGAATGAAACGTGTGAAGAAAAAAAGAGCAAGAAGGGGGAAGTAAAACTACTTTATTCGTTTGTTACACGGACTGTCACGCAATTAAGGGGGTGAACTTGGTATAAGCATAGTTTATAACCGCGTTGGCCACCTCCTGCTCATTTATTCAGGAAATAAAAAGTCTCTGACTTGGAACTCAAGAAAAGTGCATCGCATGGTGGTGCGGTGTACTGCATTATTTTGTGACTTGAAAAAGTCAGTCGTTGCACCTTATCCTCCAGACAGCCATCAAAGCCACACCAGGATGCTCATTTGATTCAATCGATGAGAGAAAATTAAGCTGTAAAAAGTTTGCCTTTGTGAAAGGAGGTGTGTGCAGAGGCAGAAGGAAGAGAGGGATAGCAGAAAAAAATTGGGGGAGGATGTCTGTTATAGAAAAAAGGCGAGAAACGTCAACTGGAACACTATAATACTGGCGAGTCCAAGCCCGGACCGAGCCCGTGCGGTGAAATGAACGGAATATAATAAAAAAATATGAATGTAAAAGTAAACTTAATAATGGAGCAGTTTTTCCTTTTATTTTGATCGGCTGTGTGTCGTGAAGGTATTTAATTGAAATACCTTGTCATTCCTGTGGAAAACCATGTAAAGCTGCAGAGTTTTATCGACATTTTCTATTCAGGGCAGGAATGTGCATGGGTTTTGGAAAATGTTTAACTTTTTAGACAGAGGCTTTTCGAGGACAGAGTTCATTTAGACTAGATGAATGAATTGCGAGCTTTAAGTTATAAAAGGTAGTTTTTGTTTTTATGTTGTTTTCCTTCGTTAAGCGGATGTCGAGTTGAGCAAGTAGGTTGAGACTAAAAAGTTGTGTCATGAATATATACATGACTTGGAGAATATGGAGGGTATTTAATGAACGAATTCATGATTCATTTGTGTTCTTTGTGCGCAATAGAAACATGTGTAGGCTTTTGGGTAGATTCTCTTGACATGTAATCTCCTCATTAGGGGTATTAAAATGCATATCTCCAGAACATGCTCTTAATGGCTGATGTAATCCTCTTTCCAATGAGGGTTTATGGATGTAAACTTGTTTGTGCAAGGGAGTTGAGGATTTTTTTAAAGGAAAAGTTTTCTTTTGTTGTGAGTATCAAGGAAACTTACATTTCTTTAAGTTTGGGATTGGATGATTTAAATGAGGAAGGGAATCTGGAATCGTTATTTGGTTAGGTTAGATTTAACGTTTTTGATATTCCAAATGTTATCTACAGTAGCTACTCTATTTATGTCTGTTTGTATGCGGTAGCAATAAGTAAACAATTTTCACGTCAATTACAAATATGCAATTGGACTGTCAGTTGATAAAAATACAGGAAATTTGTTAGTAAACAACGAGATGATGTAACATTACTCATTGTCAGTGTATTGGATGTACTTTCGGATGCGAATTAATCAAACCCTGTAATTACAAAGTGTTGAGAGGTCAAAGAGGATATTATTTGATTATTTCAGCTGCAATATTAAATTATGAAGGGAGGATTGCTCATTTACTTTGGAAATGACCATAATTTCCTTTAGCATTTGTCATTTGTTTTATTCCAAACATGAGTTCAACATAAGCATTCAGTTTCAGTTTATGTACTATGTTAAGCAGCAGATAAATATCTACCTTAGATTAAGGTTTTTACTTACATAAATATACTTGCATTTTCGTTTTCCTATTTTGGGAACCACAGACCCGTGCAATCTAAAAAAAATCGATGCATCACGGAAACATGCTATTTTCAAATTTTACACTAAAAGGATTTAGTCATGTTTGAAGAATTAAATGCATTTGTTACCCTTGTAAAATTAAAGAGCAAACAACCTTACCACCTGTAAGCCCATTATCAAATTTTTAAAAAAGTATTTTAAACATAACGCCGTCGAATTAAAACTAGTTTGTTATAAGTTAAGCAACTACCGAGAAGGACTCACAAACATCCCTGTCACCCTCAATCATGCACCCAATTTAATCCCAGTATATATACCTACCAAGGCTTGAACTTATGCCTAAAAAGTTTTCCCAAAGCACAACATGCACTTTACTCACTTTTAATGCAACTTGCAACCACGGCCACTCAACCCTTCTGTTGTTATCCTTGTACAAGCCGCGGCTTAAGCTCCGGCTGATACCCGGTTGTGGACAAGATGTGCACCTTGTAGTTTTTCTTTACCAACTCATTTGATTGTGACAACGTATTTGCCCGCTTAAAAGAGAAATCCCTCTGTCAAAACCCCATCCCCCTCACTAACATCACTTCAACCGGACAAGTTTTTGTTACTGCTGCGCTCATTCATTCATTCATTCATTAGACGTACACAGAGTGGAGTAACGTACACGCACCGGGTTTTAGTGGGATTTGAGCTAGGCTAGGCTCAAACTTGAGGAAAAAGTATGACAATAAAAATAATCAGGATAATGGGTGCCGGCATCCATCCTCCAACCCCACCACCGGTGGAAGCATACTTTATCCATTGCTCAACAAGAAAACTTACTGATGGGTCTTGAACGCACAGTAGCGGATGAAAAGTTTTCATGTTTTTCAAACAAACTTTAGCTCATAATGTGTATTAAGGAAAATTGGTGATTTTCATAAAGCATTAAATACCCCCACCCTCATTGCACTCTTCTCAGTGAAGATGCACGAGGACCGAGTCCCTCCAAATTGGATGGGTGCCCAAGACAGGTAAAATATTTCATTCTTATGGTTATTCAGACAAGGGATAATATAAACCCTGGTATAATTTTCAAAAGTACGTGGTAATAAAGAAAATCCGACAGATTTTTCCTTACTAACTTTTCTCTACAAAATATTACCTTTTATGATGATCATGATCACAATACATTAGAAAAAGGTGGAATTAAAATTCCAAGAAAAGTCTCCCCTCCCACTGTACTCTGCGTAGTTGAGCTTTTACCCTTTTAAGGTAATGTTATATACGTATGAAGAAACGACATGAAAATCTGTTTTTCCGTTTCCACATTTTACTTTTGCGTAATATGGAGAGGACAAACTTTTGTCTAGTTTCCTTTCTCCAGATTCAAAAGTAGCACAAGCTTTTATTTGTGTTTCCATTAACATTAATTTCATTGAACTCCTACGCACACCCACACATATCATATGAGTTTAACATTAAATACACTTTACATACATACGTATCCTTCGTCTGTTATCTTTACTAAGTACATATACACATTTCTTAGACTACATATATGAAATTAGTAGTTACACTTAGAGTAGTTTATATTAAACGAAAAGTCTACACAATCCAGGAAATTGAAAGACAAACTTTCATATGGTACAGAAGGAAGTATCATAAATTTTAGCTAAAAACGGATGATTTATCCTTCTCCTCCTTTCTCAAAGCTTTCCCTACAATTCATTTCAGAAAGATAATGAATTCTTTTTTCCTTAGAACTCCCCATAAAAGGATAATATTCTCCTTGATAAAGTGTAAATAGAACATATGAAAGCAATCATTCTGCTCAGTAATGAGCCTACCCAGATGAATGATTGTTTTTGAATGGGTGGCTAATATTTAACAAAATATCCTCCACATAACCTAAATAGTAAAAAAATGGAAGAAAAGTACACACTGTGGCAATCACTTTTTTTTCTCAGAAAAACATAATATTCTATTTGCCTAAAAATACAATACACTCATATCCCTCCACTCCATAAAACTCTTCCACATTTCCCTTATTATGGGGGAGGAATAGGAAATTACAAAACAGTGAACATTTTTTCTCATTTTCAATTCACATTTTCCATTCACCTGCCTCCACCAGAAAACAGATTCCTTTAATATTCTCTCTTTCTTTTATTCCCCTCCACAAAAATATCCACAAAGAAAGGAAAAAAGGTAAACATTGACTATCGTCTTAAATGATGGAATACATCTAATCCCTGGAAATAATATCAGCTGCACTTTTACCTTCTATCTCTTCCCCCTTAAATCCCAAACTTGTCCATATAAGCTGAAAAGACCATGACTTCCCCCTGTTTCAGCATTATACAAGATATTTATGTGAATTACTCTTATTTTCCTCATTCCCTCTTGCATTGGATTGCACACGTTCTTGTTTTCCTGTTCCATTTTTTCTATACATCCTCCCTTCTACAAATGGAGATTACATTGGCTTTTTATGTCCCGTTTTCTATCTATTAGCTTGTGGATACACACATTTCTTTCACTTTTCTCTTTCAAGAAAAAATGTACTTGTTTCATATTTTATTACTACACCCCTCATCTCACAGTCTAATGTTGAAGATAACAGTAAAAAAAAGAGTCGTGGAGGGAATGGCAAGTAGGAAACTAGCCTTATTCTTGGTTGTTGGTCGTTGTAAAAAAAGTGAGAGGAGGGATAATAAATCTTTCAAAAATGAAGAGGAAACAAGAAGGGGAAAGTTACAAGTATTATTTATTGGAAACATGCGCATATTATTATTACTATTATTATTACGATTATTATTAGTCGTTCAGCCTTGTACAAGGTAGGAAAATAGAGCTTCATCAAGGAGCCTATCATTACACGAGTAAAAGCCACCGACTTTGTGTCCACGTCGTACGCAATATACAGTGGGGAGTAGTTACAGGAAAAGAAAATGGATTGGAAATGAAATCGCTTTCTCTTATTTCCAACTCCATTAGTAAAACCCAATGACGATGAAAAGGGAGGGAAAGGGAAAGTACAAAAAATTAATGAGAATAGTCTAGAACTCCGTACACATTTCCCAACGATCCTGATGAGTTGTATGTCCTTCTCAAATTATTTAATGTGTGATCAACTTGATGAGACAAGTCATTCATCTCCTCATGTATGGGAACACTTACAAGGATAATAATTTTTTCAACGTCAGCAGGGAGTTGTCCCTAGAAAAATTTTCCTAGATAAACCTAACAACCTTGTAACTTATTTGATATGCACAACATGAAAAAATACTCCCATAAGACTAAAGCTAGTGAGTCATTGCCAAAAGGCTGCGTGTAAAGAAAGTGGATTTATGTATGAGATTAGAATGGTAAGAAAAACATACGGTACTTATGAGAGGGATATGCTCTCTTACCCGAATAAGTAGTGAGAGTGAGGAGTGTTCTTCATGGTTTCGTGGTGGTTTTTCTCCACGAGATTGTAATGAATCATGCGTTAACCTCAATCCTCTTCTTTGACGAAATTACCGGTTTAAGCTGAGAAAGCTGGTTATTTTGGCTTGGCTTTAAAATTGTGGCGGTGGTGTGTAAAAATGGATTTTGAATTTTCCATCTAACCTCCCTCCTCCATTATGACGAAGTTTAAGGATACATAACACATATGGAAAGGGAAAGACAAGGTGTGATGACTTTCTCACTCAGTCATTTTCATATCACACCTCCCCAACTTCTCTGGCAGCTGTCTACAAATGAGGGGGCTGTCATGCATACTAAAAAAACCGGGAAGAGAGCAAGACAGCCTTTCCAAGAGAGATTTCACTTATTTAGAGATTCTGTCTAAGGATTACTTGGATGCTCATTGAGACTTGATGATGATGATCATCATCATCTTTATAGGATATGATGACGTATTCCTCCAAACAGGAAACACATGCGAAACTTGTACCAGTAATGTTCCATACATGCAGAGAATAAGAGTGTCTTTCGCTAGAGGAAAATTTTAGAGGAAAACAGAGGAAATGCAAGGACTTCACCACAAGAGTAATTTATTGTCGAAATGAAAGATAGACTCTAGGGAAAATATTATGATTATTACCGTCATCATCATCATACACGGGGAAGAGTATATAGGGCGGTTTTCCAAAAGGAGAAAGTAGGGAATATGGTAATGATGCATTGGAATAATGACAGAAAAGGGAGTGTATTCGATGTCAACCTCGACTTTGTTCCTGAACTCGGAGAGAGAAAGATGACTGACTGAAATGAGCTTTGACATGGATACAACAAGAGAGGGAAGTAGGTAGGTAGTGTGTAGATTTTTTTAGAAGGGACAACATAAACTGTTCTCTTGTAATTTCCTAGACAGATGTGTATTGTAATAATGTTGAGAATAATGTAATTTTGAAGTAAGGCTGGATGTTTCAAATCATTTAGAAGTGTAGCGGGTATAAAGTCATTTGGGAAATTTTCAGGGGAAATAAGCCAAGCAAGAAATATCATTAATGATATAAACTCTGTTGCCTTCCATAGTTGCCACTTTACTTGCAAGGGTGACTTTTGGTAGCGTCATTAGAGTAAGTAATAGGGAGAGATATAATGTGCGAGAGTGAATGTGTGTGTGTGCTCTAGATGGAAATTTTGTGTCCCACATTTTCTCAAGTGTTTGGAAAAGTCAGGGTTATAAAGTTTGGGAGTAGGTGCGCATTTATAAAAGGGGTGACACGACCGTCAACATAGTTAATGCTGGTCATTAATAAAAAGCTCCTAGAGTCGTTTTACTTGACTACAGAGTGAAGCATGGGAGCATGCTCAAGTGTGTATGTAAATGTGCATGAGTGAAATAATGCTAATGTCTAATCTCATATCTCATGTGGTCTTATGTGAATTCTCTTTCTCTTTCAGATCTTTGCTCTACTCCGTTGGGGATGGAGAGTGGGGAAATTCCTGACTTGGCCTTGTCAGCAAGCTCGTATTATGTCAAGAATGTAGGACCGGATAGGGGCAGGTGAGTGAATGCTACAGTTTTTGTTTTTTATTGGTTGACAGGATGAAAACTTCCATGGAATTGAGTTACTTTTTTTTACATATTTGTATCAATATGTTTTCTTAACGTCGATAAAATTTTTCACCAATTCGTAATATCGGACGGTATACGTAGGTCTGGCAAATGTATTACTTATGCGGTCATTAAGCAATAAAGTGTTAAAACAATTTTCAGCTTCAAAAAAAAATAATGTACAAAAACCAACTAGCATTGAAAATAACATATTTGTGACCAACTGTCCTTGCGCTGAACTTACAAGTCAGGTACATTGACACTTACTGATGATAAAATGATAACTTCCGATTTTTTTCTCCTCTCTAAATAATGCTATATTTTCTTGCAACCTCTTGTGATAAATACAATGGTTAGCTGTTTTCTCTTTCTCTCTCTCTTCCAAATTTTTTATGGCAAGTCGTAAACTTTATAGTGAGCCAAAGGGATGAATATTCCATAAAGTCTTTTGCTAAGCTCTCCTTTTCTTCTCCTCTCAAAAACTGCAGTGCACAAGGATAACAAAGCATATTATAAATATCATGTTGTTTGCTTGGAAAAGTACATGGAACAGAATACACCCCTCTGGTGAGAACTACCTACTTGCCAAGTTATGTCGATTTACGCTCCTTTTTTTATTCTTCCATGTGGTCCATTTTACCTTTTTATATTGCATCGGTTTTTGTCGACCACCTTGAGCACCATGTTCATGATCCTCTTCCTCTTTGAAGTGGAGTACCGGCACAACCGGAAAACTCATATAAAGTGCATTTTTTTCTCTAGAAAAAATATTCCTTCCATAAAACAACTTTTCTTGTGTATATACATCAAATGGTAAAACATATTGCTACAAAATAGTCCACCGCACATATTGGCTATTGTACTTTGTACAAGTCATTCGTCTCTTAAAAACTTGGTGTGGCTTCCTCTTTCGAAAAAAATACAGGAAGAAACTTTAGCTAAACTAGAAACTCATGTAATGTACAATGCAAGATCCTATTTCCCTAGCTGGCCCTAAATGTGGCAAATATTGAGAAAGAAAGAGCATTCTTCATACTTTCCCTTGCACAAAAACCATCCACCTTCAATAATAAAAATCCCCACTGCATATATTGCAATAGAGAAGAAAAGAATCCAAAGGGAAAAAATATATTTCCACTGAATTATCATTTCTTTTTACGAAAAAAAAACTTGAAAACCTTGCTAACCCCTGTTGTATTCGATATGAAGAAGGAAAAGTGGAGGAGATGAGAAAGAAGTTTAGAAAGCAGTGGTGGCGGTGGTAAATGCTCCTTCGTAAACTTTTCACGGTCCACCAGTTTTTTCTAAATAAAAAGTCCATGAGTCCAGGAAGCTTTCTCTACCGGGGAAAAATACTACATGGTTTATACATTCAATGTAAAGGATTGAGAGAGAAGAGGAGACTTTGTAAAATACCACACATAAGATAAAGTTTTTTATGGAGGGAATCTATAAATGTATGGAGAAGGTATGCAGAGTATATTTTTTTGGAGGGAAGGAGGAAGGAAGAAAAGGTATTAAAGCTTTTATGCGTATCGTGTCGGAATATAGGTATGTGGATTATTATTATGAGCATAAAAAGGAGAAAATACCATTATCCCCGTCTTGTACTTTTTTCTTGATGTTGCACGCAACTTTAGCATGCATATTATTCTATTAACCACGGCTATAAAATTACGGGTATGTGGCAGAACTTAGTGGAACGTGCGATAAAAAACTTTAGGGATATGACGATACCTCTTACAAGCTTTGGTAATGGTTGCGGCGTCATTGTTTCTAACTCGTCGAAAATTCAGCCGTTTTTTTGTACTTTTGAGAGAATAAAATTTTCACTAGAGCGTGTGAATCTTTTTGTGAGAAAAAATATGACAGATTGGCATTTTCGTTGGTTTTCAATTGAACATACTTTTTCTTGTGTGTGAGAATATAGGTTAGGGAAATCATGCACGGATTTTTTTCTTAAAAGTCCTACCGCGAGATCAATACTTTGCAGATTTCAATTCTGTATTTCAATTTTGACTTTACAAGCTCACGCAGTTTAGGATTTTTTGTTTTCGAGGGTTGCACGTGACTCTTGGATTTTCAAGCGTGTTACATTTCCCTTCTACGTGTTTCGCAGGACGGGCCAAGAAAAAGCTCTTAAAGTCACATGAGACGTAATCACTCAAGTTCGTTAGTGGCCCGACACTGTTTTAATTTGGGATAGCTTATTGCTCGCAAATGCTCACTTTTTAACTCCTCTTATCAGACTTTCTCTTTTGCTACTGTGTACACAGCACCGCACATTTTTAATAGCTTTTTCATTCCCACAAAAAACTCCCAAGTCCCACCACGGCTAACCAAGCCACCATAACATCGTCTTCAAAAAGTCGAGACACTTTGTTACTGCGTAACCCACTCAATTTTCTCTCCAGGAATGTATTCCTCCTTTTTACCTCATTTTCCTTGGAGGGATGATGATGACGATGCACTTCTCCATTTACAACTTTAGCTTGTGTAATATTTGGGATAGTCTGCAATTTAGAAAATTCCATTAGGACATTCCACACGCAAAACTCATTTATTCAGCGAGGCATAACAGGAGGGAAAAAAGTAGTAAAAACATCCCATCCTTTGACGGAAAAGAAAGTAAAAACTCCTAATCATACTACATGCTTATAGTATGGAGGAGGGGGAGTTTTGCGAAAAGGAAAGGAAACTTTACATTACAAGAATCAACGCAAGAAATATCGAAAGTATGAAGTTATTATGAGGATATTATTCTGCACTGGTTATAAACAAGTAGTGAAAAAAGGAACCAAAGCAAGAAACCAAAAACGTTATCGATTCAATACTAGACTTACTGGACCCGTCAAAAATATTGCGTTTTACGTATATACTCATTCTCATAAATCTGTCTCATCTATCATTATTGTCCTGAGATATACATTTCCCCTGTAAATTCATATGAGCGTCATACTAATCAAACTGCATCATCTAAAATTTATAGGTTTTTGAGTTTTTTAAAACAAAATGCTATGCGAATGTCAAAAACCGATAGACCTTTTGTGCCTTGCTTTCCTTGTGCACATTGACTCTTCATTCTCTGTTGGTAGCCACACTTATGAAGAAAAGTGAAGGGGAAAGTTGACTTTCTGATTCTGCCTCTGGGGTAAAAGTGGAAAGATGAATGAATAGGCTTTCGTCTAGTATATATGAGTGTTGGATGTGGAAAGAGGAAAACCGAGTGCTATCTCGTGTGGAGATACTTTGACGAGGCAAACAGTGCTCGGCTGGTGACATCACATTACATTTATGTCAGAAGTAGAAAGAAACAAATGTGTTGTTATTTCTGCTAGAAATGGTACTTTGTGATATTATGATGGTGATGGGATGCTAATATAATTATAACCGGATGACGAAGGTACCAAAGATAGGATTGTAAGTGAAAAAATAATTTTCGTAAGCATTTTCCAAAATAAGCGCACACACTTTATTCGCGTTAGGTAGCGCTTTATTTCGACGCTCAAAAAGTAATTCATTTACAATTTAGTAATTACACTTATAAATAGATGGGGTCATCGCGTACAGAATAATATATAATTGAAGATGACAGACTCAAGAAGATATTAATAAGGTTGAACTTTTGTTAAATATCCCTGATATTTAATTATCCAAGTGCAAAATGACAGATTGAAACAATTCGAAAGGTTCACATTTCACAATATTGCAAAAAATAATAATATTGAAATAAATTCATAGATGAATTCAAAGAGTAATTGTACCCATTGTAGGTGTATATTTATTCCATCCTTCCTGGTCATTTAGGAAAGAGTCCTTCATTAAATTTGCTCGAGAATTAATTAAATTGTGAATAATAAGCATGTTGTAGTATAGAATTTACAGTAGATTTGAATTGATTGAAAGAATCAAGTAAAAAATCCCTCCTGTACACCCAAAAAGCCATAAAATGACACCATCTTAAGTTAGTAGGTGAACAAGTTCTTTTGTACAGCTCTCAACAGTTATTTCCTCTTCTGAAGAAAGGAAAGTGACGTAATTCTTTATGTAAATTCTCACATGTCTGAATTTGTACAACTTCCTTTTCTTCCAATAACATCATGCACACACAAACATTTCCCCCATGTTACACAACCCACCAACCAAGTGGAAATATGCATTTGAGAAAATACTGCATTTAACGTTTACATACCACACCTCTATATCATGTTCATACATGTGCATCTTATATATTCCCTAGTTTTCTGTACTCTTTTTCTCTCTCCTCATTCACTTCCACAGTAGAAACTGTACATCTGTAAAGAACTTTTAGTGAGGGCGCACACATGTTCCAGTTGGAAGCGTGCTTGCACGCCTTGCTTAATTTTACATACTCACATTATTCCACTGACATGGAGTATAAGAGTGCGGCCGACTCACTTGAGAAAATTAAATGGAGTGGAGGTTATAAGGGAGGTAAGAGGAAAAGGGAGATGAAATGAATTTGATGTTCATTCCCGTAAAGGCACGTCGTCGTCGGCGACTTAAATGGGAATATAAAATGCAGTACTGCACACACACACTCTCACCCAGACTTCCAGACAGGAGAAAAAATGAAGAAAAAAAACTTTTCCTGAAAAAGGAGATGACGGTAATAGCACTGACTTTGATGATGATGACTCTGTGGAACGTGTGCATAGTGCAGTTATCCCATTCCTTGTGTGCATTTATGATGACGGTTTGAACAAGCTTGAAAGTGAATAGGATATTAGATTATTATTCTGAGAATGGTTAACTGCAAGGAAGTGCATACTTTTTAGCGTGGTTGAGGATATCGGCGCATTTCAATGCATACATAATGACGGTGTAAAGTAAGCTCAAGTGAACATCCGTGTCACTTCATCCTTCACTTATTTCCCCCCTACTTGTGTTACAACATATTTAAGAAACAAGAGAAAAGTGCATGGATGATGATCAAGGCAATAAATGTATGCGCTGTGGAGCATCCTTCATCACCAGAATAACGATTTCTCCGCTTCACTCAACAGCTTTTGAATAGAGGTGCTCATTGAACAACCGCGATTTGTGGTTTTACTATTATCCTCGTCGCACCAAAAAAAGGAAGCCTTTTTAAAAACTGCATAATGTGAGTTCTCCCGCGACACTGAAAATATTTTTTCATGCGAAGTAGCGTCCATCAGAATCTTTTGTGTGATGAAAAAGAAAAGAAAAATCTTGGGATAGCTCAGCAAAACAAGTCTACGGTATTCTTTAGAATATACTTGGCCTTCCCATATTCTCTCACTTTTTACCTTTTTCTCTAAAAATACATTACCGGGCAAAAGAGCAGCTAGCAAGATGATCACAAGGAGAGAATTAAAATGAGCTGTTTTCTCCACAATAATGTTGAGTGACAGCCCCTACTCAAAATCTGGATGAATACACCACAACATTCGTAGTAAATGCACGCACACATCAGACACACATACATTTTCGCTTTTTCTCCTACATACCGTCTACATAATATTTAAATAGCTCTTTGAAGATTGTTAAGGAAAAATGGATGGGAAAAGGCATTAGGAAGATGTTTTCCTATGCACTTGTTACGCTGATGTTGTATACAGATTTTACAAACATTGCTAGTAGTTTTTTTCCCTTAAATGATCATTTCGTTGATGTTTTTGTTGATGATCATTGATCGAAAGAGAGAATTATTTGTTTGGTTGATGCTCTCCGTGTTTTTCCCACTTTCTATTTTTCCACTCACACATGTAGTCACTGAATGGGTTGTACATGATATTGTTAGAGGATGTGTATATGTGAGTATTATTGAGAGCTTTTTATCCATCACATTTGATGCTCTACAACAATAAACTTTTTTTCTGTATTCTTTCCTTCTACAACGGTATACTTTTTTGTGGAAATCACACTCACAAAATGTTTGTATCTCTATCTCACTCCAGGATCTTCATTGTGAAGAGAAAAAACCAATAATAAAATAGGTAGTTTTTTTTCTCAACAACCAACTCACAAAGATATGTACGCGTTTTCTTAGAAAGATCTCCACTCCAGGAGAGAAGGATACCCTAAAAGTAAATTCCCTTAGAAGTCTCAAGAATACCTACAACAAGATGCTCACCACTTGTTCCCTTTTTTCTCTTCAAAGATTCCAATTTTTTTCTTCTCAGATCCAATATCAGCTTCCTTTGAAAAGGCTATTTTCTTGTACAAAGGGACTTTCTTTGGGAGAGATTTCCAGTTTCCAATGCACGCATTGATTTGCTTCTTTCTTAAAAATCAATTTACTGTAAGATTGCAATATTATATTGGGTGGATTGCATCTTTGAGGATTTATCACTTGCGAAAAAAACTCATTATTTAATCGATTGCACATTTTTCCTCTCCAAAAAAGTCCCTCCCTCTGCCCGAATTTCCTTTACAGGTGGGCGTCCAACCGTACTCTTGTGAGTTACACAGTAGCATAAAATGATCCTAAGGATGTGAATAGAATTAAAAAAATAAAAAGGCAGAGAAAAAATCCTTCTTTTTATATTTCCTCCTCCTCCTCGCCCATTCAACATGATTATGTAATGTATGCAATGCGTGTTAAACTCCAAAAGGCTTTAATATGTCAGCCCTGTGGGCTGCCTGACTTTTTCTTTTGGAAACGCATTTGAACACTCGCATATTTTCCCCAAGGTTCTCTAAGGAGTTGCCAGCATGTTTTTTTTGTTCTTTCACTTTCCCCTATTTTCTCCCTTTTAAAAGAATTTTTAGATACATTTTATATACCATATAAAAATGAATTTATAGTTAACCAGAACATGAGCATATTGTGCTTCTCATGTATACGGTCTCTTGGTTCTTTCTCTGAAAAAATAAAAAGCATGAGTTTCTTTCCTGCTTCAGCTCCCAAAAGTGATGGATGGCTCATGCATGCTAATAAATTTTGACTTCAAAAAATAAACTCAATCCAGAAAAGGAGAGAGGGAAGCACACGCAAAAAATTATTATTTCTCTGTTCACGGAAGATGAATATATATATGACATTCTTTCACTCCTTTATCTCATCCACTTTCTTTCACAGAGACCATTACTGTCAGAATATTTTTTTCTTGGAAGGAAGTCCTCCATCCTAGGCGGTACATACACTTTACACAAGCAGGGCGCTTTTATCATTGGATTTGAACAAGTTATAGAATTCCCTCGCATGCATGTCAAGTGTGGCGGCAAAGTTTAAATGAAAAAACATGTCTTGGTGAAATATGCAAAGCATGAAACAATAGACTACAATTTTTTTTCTTGTTGATTGATCGAAAGTTGAAATCAGCTGAAAAAAAGTTCACTTCTCACTTGAACTCAATCTTTTTGCTTGAACTTCCCACGCAAAATAGAAAATCTCAAAGAACTCTCAAGTGTTTGTAGAGAAAGCGCGGGAAAATTAGGGTAAAATGAGTTGACTTTGTGAAATTCAGTGGAGAATTCAAGAGAGAGAGAGAGAAAAAAAACTCGGAGGAGAGAGACACAAGAGGAAATGATGATGGTACAACTCGTGCTACTAATAATAATCAGTGAACACTCCCTTGTAAAAGATTCTCTTAATGGAATAGAGGAATTGGAGGGTTGAGTTCAAGTGCAAAAGAAATCCCCTCTATACCCTCCACACCACACATACACCTCTCAAAAAGGACTTTTTTCGAGAGCAGTGTAAGTAAGTCAAGTGGGAATTATCAGTGGAGGATAGAGAAGAAAAAAGATGGGACGGGACTGTGCGATGAAGAAAATTGAGGCTTCGTGATTATTTGCAGTTGACATAAAAAAACTGAACAAGAGACCCAAGAGCCAGCGGTGGGAGTGGGAGCAGAGGTGGAGATGATGTTGAAAAGGGAAAATCTAGAATCACGAATGCTCCCAGCATTTTCTTTTAAGTAGATTAAATACGCTCACATCATCATCCATAGGAGTGAGGAGACTATGGCTATGAATAGGAGTGGCTCTTTGCTAGATTCTAAACGGAAACTAGGAGATGATTAGCGTTAGCTCTGTGAAAAAGCTAATAATACCTTGAGTTCAGTCACACACACACAAGCTTCAAAGCTATGGCGTTTTCTTTTGGTGCGGGTGGAATTAAACAGGGAATAAATCACAGTGAGATTATATAAGAGCCTTGTCATAATTCATCCTGACCAGTGAAAACCAACCGCGAAACTGTCAGTCCCTTTTTTGCTTGAGAAAACAAGCTCATATTCGATGAGGGGATAAAAGGCGGGAAAATACTGGACTAATAGTGATATTCGAATGCGTGGAATGTGTGTGCCGTAAATAATCTAAAAAATTGAGCTCTCCCTGCGTGCTCTCCTATTCGAACACAAGCGAAATTAAGAAATAAACCATTAATCCATTTCAGGAAACGGAACCCTGGCCTAGAGAGAGGTTTTAAATCACCCGGTATAGCTTTAGCTTCATTTTAAGGATATACTTATTTCCAGAACACTTACGAAAATATAACAACATTGAGTAGGACAAGGCTCTCTTCTCTCGAGTAATTAAGCTGTAGGCGGGTTTACGATTTTAGACGGCTTTTTCAAGAGTTTGAATTCACAAACATGGAGTACCGCTTAGGCTGGTTGAGCTCTCATCTAATTTCTGGAGAAGTGAATTAACTAAATCTGTGTGCTGGAAATTGAGTGTAATATTATTTTTACTGGTTTAGTTCTTACCCACCACCGAGATTGAGTGCTCCGTAGGGATTCAAGTTTTATTGAGAGTGACACAGGAGATTTGTAACCTCTTTCGGTTTCTCTACGAAAAGGATTTAGTGGGTGGGATGGCAGGTAAACAAACTTGAGTCAAGTTGCGGTGAGTTGATAAAATATAATTTTTTTCCTAGAGAAAAAAGATTTAAATAGATGGGCTTCACTTGGTTTTTTAAAAAAAATTGAACTTTTTTTAGTTACTCTAGCCTACTCCCTTTTTGTCCGCCTTTCACACGAAAAGGAAAAAAGGTCTGGATCAATTCAACCCGGTCAGTGAAGCAAGACTTTGTAGAAAGTGGAGCGAAAATAGGGAAGGGAAAATGACTTTTTATATTTTTTTAAAGCGTGTAAAACTGGTGAAAGTAGGAACCCTGCTGGTACTCCAACTCCCAAACTCTCCGTGACTTGACTCACTTCCCTTTATGAGAGGAGGGGATAGAGAGCCCACTTGTAAAAAATAGCAAATCTCCTCCTAATGAATCCGCAACTTGGTTGGATATATGCAAATGTAAAAGAAAAAAGATATACATACACTATACCACTCTTAGAATTTTTTATCAGTATACTTACCATATGCTTGTAAAGGAACTCCATGTAGCGCTCTGATTGTCATATAAGTTATGATTATTTGCTTCACATGAGCTACCTCATATGATCCGTATTTCCTCGAGAGGAGACGTCTGTGTCCCAGTGCAGAGAGGAAAATGACAGGAAGCCCCGCTGTGGCTTGGAACGTTGGTAATGATCAGTAATGGAGTATACACTTCAACTCTATTCCAGAGACAATTTCCACTTTTCTATGCATCCCGCGTACAATCAAGTGTCGTAAAGAAGTCGCTTAAAAAATAATATACGGGAGAGTGACTCCGCTCATATATGTAGTATGTGTGGGATGTTGCGTTATGTTACATGTAACAAATTGCGAAATCTACTTTATACCCCGTCACATATGAAGTATGTCTCAATTCACGAATCATAATATTCCAAACGGACCGAGTTTATTTTTCGTCGAGAGTGAATTTTTGTGTCGTGCTTCAGCCACACAGCCACATGTATTTTTTCACCCTTGTGCTTTGTCACGTCGGAGTCGTAAAGTTTTTCACCTTTTTCATGCATGCATGTCACACAAGTTAATGAAAATATCTAAGTCTTAATGCTCCTTTGCCTTGTATTTCACTCCATATGGGAAAGGTGACATTTTCTTCGGAGTGGTTGCGCACCAGCGGTATGCCGCCATTTCTTAATGGCTTGATAGACATCTATTAGCACTACCTTCTCCAGCACTGTCACTCCCTTCCTATTTATAGACGTGGAGGTAAGATGAATGCACTTCAAATGTTGGAAAGTTTCCTGTATGGCAAAATTAATGGATAGAGAAGGAGCACAAACACTTTCCTAATTTATGCACAACATATGCCTCCACTATTCATAATTTTTGCATGACATAACTCTAATTTTCTACAACAGCATGAGGTAGAGATTTTTTTATAGAAAGACATTTCGTCAAACTAAACCTCATAAATTGTAGTCCAGGTAGTTTTAATGAGTAATGAGGCAAAAATCCGAGATGAATGAAGGCGTTCTCTCCCCTAATCCGCTTACCACACCCACCCAATTAGCACAAGAATGGGAAGAAGCACATACACCGCACCCACCTGAAAAAAATTCCAAAAGGGAAAATAAACCTCCTTTCTCACACATTCTTTTGAAGAAAATGGAGTTTTCTCCAATTTTTTCTCTCTCATGCAAAATGACAAATGGCCCAATCAAATGAGTCTGATGGGGAAGAAGGAAAAAAAAGTGTGTTATAGCTTTAGCTAACTACCTCTCTGGATGTGATAGAATGAGCAATAAAATGTGATCAGGTTTCACATGGATATTGGTGAAAAACAAGGAGTGTGAAATAAACCCATAACGAATTTATATTAACATTAGAGAATACCTATAAAGCATCAAGATATTATGGAGGGGAGACTATTCCAGGTGTATAATTTTTCCGACCTCTGAGCCCCACAAAATGATCCCATTATTATTTTTCTTAAAGGTTGCTCCTTTTAGGAGAGGTGAGCAATGATTAACGGAGCGACTGTTATCGTATATAAAAGCACATTCCTCTCTTAACAGCTTATATTTTAACGGAAAAAGTACATAAGCTGATGATTATGTGTAAAACCTTTGGCACTTCTCTTTTCTTCTTGCATCTTACAAGAGGAAAAATGCTCTAGCATAAAAAAGCCAGTCATTTTCGGGGGGGTAATAAAGATCCCGTGGCATTGGAGGAGAGCTCCAAAACACGAATATAAAAAAGGATATCTTGAGAAAGCCCTCTACAAATACATACTTTGCTTATCTCCTTCACTCTCTATAAGTATTCCATGGTTATTCAGAGTTTTCCTTCAACATCGACTTTTCTTTCTCACAGAGTGTCGTTATTTACGCGTCCCACAAACACAATCAATTGTCAAGGGAGTGATTGATAGGCCACAATGGCTCTATTGATCCTAGATATCGGACTCATTTAGCAGAGTAATAAAAAGCTCCCAGGACCCCTGCTCATTTCCGTCTTGAGGTGATGGTGGGGTGGTAGGCTGTCGTAAAAAATATTTCATAAGAGGTTGTTTACAAAAGTAGCCTGGAGTAAAAAAGGAAAAATATCTTCATAAAAATGGGGGGGGGGGGAATTCATACTTCCTCTTACTTGGAACACTTGAGCAAAATGAGAGTAAAACTGTATGAAAAACTGGATTACTTCATTTCACCGGAAAATAGCAACTATGCTAGGGCTAGGATGAAAAGGGTAAAAAGTAATAAACTAGGATAAGACTTGTACACAAGTAAACATTATTTGCAACCAAGTCATATGAGAATGTTTTTTTTGCAAAAATGTAAACTAAGTAGTGAAATCCCCCACACACACTCACATGCAAAGGAAATTCTTTTCTTAAAGATTTTTTTTCATTGGTTGTAAGATAGCTTTCTCATTTTTGGCTGAATGACTTCGTGTAAATACTCTAGTGGAGGTTTCACTCTCAAAATGTAATATGAAAAGACTTTCTCCAATTTTTTCTTCAATCTCCTCATAAAACAGGGTAGGAAGAAGCCTGAATACAAAAATCCGACATGTTAGCAAAAACTAGTTTTCTCTCTCTCGTACTATCTTCAGTCGAAAAGCATAAAAAAAAGTGGTAATAATAAGTACATAGGTCTTTATTATTTCAACAATTTTTTGGATATTTAATACGAGTAAAGGATTTTTTACTGGTTATAAACTCTCTCCAATATCGTGGCAAAAAATAGGTGCTACACCTGGAAGAAAAATGTAAAGAAAAGGATGGCTGTTTTCTCTCTTCATAATTCATCGCCCGCTTGGTCTACTTCCATCACGAGAAGGTTTTTTTTCTACCATACACGGACAGCCAAAGTAACACTTTATTCCCCTCGTAATTTATACATTTCCTCTGTCTCCGCTCCAAGTTAGTGGTGACGGGGAAAGGTGGAGAGTTTCGCAGCTGGGGAGAATGAATTGGAGGGGAAAAAGTGGATGTGTGACGGGGAGGGAAGATAACGTGGGGGTTTTAGCAATGGGGGAAAAAATGTTGCCTTTTGCACACGCTGACAGAGTCACTTTATTTCGAGTCTGTTTCATTCCCAGAGTAAACACTAATTTAGTACGACGTAAAGTAAACCTGAGAATACTTGTGCATGTCAGGATGAAAATGAAGGAAACAATAAAAAATGGTATAATAGTGGCATTCATACTATTGTAGAGTTAAGCATGATGTCATCGTCACAAGCGTATAGTATTATTTTCGCGAAATGTGCAAAAAAATGTATCTATAATCCGGTCATAAAATGCTTCTAAGGTTTTGGCTGATTTTCTTTAGTTTTTTTTTATTATTTGTTTGGGGAAAATTGTTTTATTTATTGTTTTAGCTAATATTTCTCCGGTTTCTCGATAGTTTTTATCGGATGCATTAAAGTGAGAATTCTCGCTGAGATGGTGGGAAACTGATAACACTTCCGCTTTCCTAGGGGTTTAGTTGACAAAACAAAATTTGAATGAAAATCCCTATAACGAGAAAATCGTGAAATACCTTCCGGTGAACATGTCCTGTTTACTTTCCCTGCGATATCTATCCTCAAACAAAGTCCAAATTGTCATCACCGCATCATCACTTTCATTTCGTTCGCCCAAAAACCAACTCCAATATTGTCACAAGACAGATCTCCCACTCCTGGTGTAGATAATATAGGAGAGATTCCTCAATGACGGTTGACAAAAGACAACCATTCAAACTTGATTTTGGATCCCCACAAGCCCCCAAGTTTCCCTTGGTCAATGACGCACAAGCTATCATTTACCCTGTGACAATATAATATATCCCATACTCACGGAAATCACAACAGAGAAACATTTTATTATCACTTTTTCTGTACAAAAGTCTCTGTCTAGAATAATATTAACAAAAGACCGACACAAGCACACAGACACAAGTATCCAGTCAGTGTGAAAACGGACGGGGACGGAGATTGCAGACCTTTTATTACAAAATTACGTGGTTTACTCTTCCTCAATTTCTCTCTTTATTGAAAACTTTTGTTTGCTCTTGCTGAAAAGTCAAGTAAAGATTTTGCGGCAGGGGAGACTCAAAATGAAAACGCACTTTCTCTATATTTCACTTTTTCCTATTGTATGCATATGCATTTTGTGTAAAGATGAAATCCACTTCTCCTCACGTACTCCATCAAATCATCCACATCTGTTGTGAACTCTTGGGGAAGGACAACAGCGTTTTCATAAAGGGAGAGAATATAAACTTGTACACATCCCATTGCCCTTTTCCTTCCTTCTTTCAATGAATGGAAAAGTTTTCTCTATTCATTCCAAATCGTTTCAATTGCCCCCCTTAAGACATTATATACATCTATGGGGTATGCATAGAAAACGAAAGGATGGTCTTTATTTTTCAAGGAAAAAGGGCAAATCAACATTGCAACTTGAGAAAGAAAAAAATGATCCAAAGAGAAATAAGAGGAGGAGGACGGAAGGTGAAAGTCATAAAATGTGCTTGCAAGCTTGAGGCTACTTTACACAAAGTTGCAGTGATGGTAATAACATTGAGTAATATTGTGAGAGGAATGGGTGGAAATCAAAACTTTCAAGTTTCCCGTCTGCACTTTCAAAGGTTACTCAGAGGAGGAGGAGGAGGGCATGTGTTTTTCAGAGTATTTGTGCTTAACAGAGAGAAAAGTCATTTTCATGAGAGAATGAATGAATAAACGACTGAAAATGAGAGAGAGAGCACGTGCCTGATATTCTATATAATAACGTGTATATTGATCTTGTATGTTTGTAGACAGGAGAGTGAGTGAGTTTGAATAGGGAAATGTGCGTATGGATTTGAATGAGAAAATTTGTGAAAGAATAGCCCCTGCACGCACCCCACCGCAGACCCACGTCTCTCTCTGTAGCCGCGAATGTCGTTGTTGTCATCTTCACAAAATCTGACTTTGACATTATGCCCAATCTCCTCCACCACCAGGAAAAGGCTGATGGAAGAAGTGTGAGAAAATTTGAAAAACACACAACTTTCAATAGAAAATTTTCTCGTTAGGGAAGTCACAAGTAGAAAGTCTCGAGGAATAAGGGAAGCTTTTCAATTCACCAAAAAAAGGCGGTGTGGAGGACGAAGGAATCCAGCCATTTTCATCTTTTTCTCCCTCCCAAAATACCCTCCTTTGCAGGCCAGCCTTTTGAATGAAAGTGGTAATCAGAAAAACCAACTAATTTTCATCTCTCTCGTCCTCTGCTCTCTTGTCCCTGCTCATTTTCTCTGCTGCCATTAGCCATTTCCCTAAAACTCCTCGTCTGTTGAAAAATATAATGCTATAATAGATGACGTCCTTTTCTTCCTCTTTTACAGAGTCAGTTCTCCACACAAAATTTTTCACTATTTTCCCTCCATTCCATCCTCGTAAGCAGAAACGTAAAGGATCGCATTGCGAGAAAGTAGCAAACTTATTGCTTCCCTGCCAACTCTCGTAAAGCGTATGGTTTTCCTTTGTATATGGATATAATATTATTTTCGCTAAAAAGTAAACTCTCATGAAAATGAAATCTGCGCATATCCTCCTCCTAGTTTTGCTTTTCTACAATTTCCTCACTTTTGTGAGGTTGAAGTTGAATATTATACGACGTGAAACGGATCCGCATGCCAAGACAATGTCATATCATGTGACTGCTGGCCAGAGAGACATTATATTTATTCTGAAGTGTGTTGCCCAATTCCTTCTTTCTCTTTACAAAGGAAATATACGGTTATTTTTATTGTTAAGCTTTTTCCATATTGTTAAATCCTCTTTGGTTTGCATTACATTACAACTACAGCCCACCCATATGGAAAGAGCCGCTGGCGAGAAACTTATTTTCTATGTTTTTTTCCTCCATATCCCCCTCCTCCACTTCCTATCAGGGTAATGTTGTAAACAGTTGTATTATTATTTTTCAAAGGAAAACACAAAAACGACAAAGATCCTTTCTCTTCACATCACTTTCACTGTTTTTTGTTTGTCTGCTGCATTGCGTTGTTTAACTCAAGGGTTGGGTTCGCTGCTCATTGATTGTCAAAAGGGAAATGAGAGCAGTGAGGCTTCATAAATGCACTCGGTGCACTACCACACACATGCCTTGAGTCTTCTGCCTCGTTTTTTTACACACGTGTTTTTCTTCCCCGAGATTGCCTATTCTAATATTCCTCTTGTATTTTAATATCGTGCGCTTTCCCCTTCAAGGAATGAAAGAGCGAGAGACAAAGAACAAAAGAGCGGAGTCGACATTCGACCTCGTTCTTCTACCATGCATCATACACACTGCTAGGGGCAACATTAACCTTCATTTTATGGTAATGACGTTCGTTAGACGAGACCGGCGACGACCCCGATGTCTTGTCTTTCATGTTTTCCCTTTTTTCCACTCCCTTCATATTTTATTTGTATGAAACTGCCATATTCAAGCTGCGTAATGAAAACTTGCATGTTTCATGGTTAAACAGGGAAACGCTTCTAGCGAAAGAAAGCACGCGGGAAAAGAGTAAAACCATACTGGAAAAATATAGTATATACGTAAATAAGCATTTCCTAAAGTTATGCAGTTTTCTAAGTTTATTTTTATTCGAATCGGATGGCGTGTGTAGAACCAACTAAA
The DNA here is from genome assembly GCA_027743935.1 of Sinodicranocentrus sp. ZH6. Classification (NCBI taxonomy): domain Eukaryota; kingdom Metazoa; phylum Arthropoda; class Collembola; order Entomobryomorpha; family Entomobryidae; genus Sinodicranocentrus; species Sinodicranocentrus sp. ZH6. The sequence continues at coordinate 29,984 of JAHZNA010000457.1, read as the reverse complement.
AACATCATGATTATAGTGTTGATGTGAATAGCTCAAAAAGAATTATGCGCGTATCAAGGATGGTATACCAGCCTACACTGTAAACTGTAATTTCCACCAGGAAAAGCCCTGATCTTCTCTGATTATCCCAATTACTAAGTTTAGCCTATTAAAGTTTTTCCACGCGAGGAAAGTTTGTGCTCCCTGAAACGTTTCTGTCGCTGAGCAAACTTTCCTTGGATGTTGTATTGCTCAATAGTTCATTATCCTGTTGAGAGATATAATAGTAATATCTGTGAAAATAGCTGTTATATTGAAGTTTGTAAATGCCGAGTGGCGAGTGAACATCACTCATTCATACGTAATGAAAGGGACGATGATTAAGGGGGATTTAATGGGATTTATAAGTGTGAATGATTTGACGTTGATGAGGAGGGAATTTAAGATGACGGTATTGGAGTTGAAAATTGGTCAAAAGTTTCTCCTTGGGAAGTTTAGCTTAAGTAGTTATTTACATGGAACTCTTGTCAATCTTTTAACTTTCAATTGATTTGCGCTCGTTAACTCTGCTAATTACACAGAGAGAGGTTGTTATGATAGAATCTTTTTTGAAATGACAAATTGTCACTTTCACTCTTTCCAGACTTAACCGGGAAACCCAGGGTGGTGCATGGTGCCCCAAGGAGCCGATTTCAATTGGAATCCGGGAATGGCTTCAAGTAAGTTTTCTCTCTTAATTTCCCACAATCCCTGGAACTATCTAAATATGTGAGAAAAGCTGGAAAGGAAGTTTCCCCACATTTATTCTCAACGATCAATATCTTCTCTAACCCTTACAGATCTCTATGAACACAACCCATTTAATTAGCGGAGTCCAAATGCAAGGCCGCTACAGCAACGGACTCGGCCAAGAATTTTCCGAAGAGTTCCAGCTTGAATACTGGAGGGAAGGCTTTCAAAGCTGGAGAAAGTACTACAGGTTCGACGGGAAAACTGTAAGTCACTTTAAATTACCCATCTCAATTGTCCTTTGCACTTTTCCTAGCCACATACACACACACCACGTGAAATTTAATACAGGGAAAGTAATCCACACGCACTTTCTCTTCTCACATTCCAAAAAACAAAAGGGAGTGCGTGCGTTGGGTGCGTGTTTAATGTAAAGACAAGTCCCCAGCAATAATACCCCCTTTTTGAGGAGAGAAATGGACTAATTTATTTGAGCTTGGTGCACTCCACTATGCATTCGCATGAAATGTAAGCATTGTAATGTGTATCGTAATGGTTTCGTAGTGACTACATGACTTCACTGTCAAACAAAAAAGCACTTGCGTAAGTACTACGAGAGCTTTACAGATCCTTCGTACTTTTTCCAGAGAGGAAAGAATGAGCGTAATAAAATTGCCATTAGACGAGCCCACAAGGTTCGATCAAAGCCGACATGCTTTCCAAGGCTGGGTGTCCTTTGGTGAATGAGCGGTTTGAAAACCTCAGCATAAGGTTTGGAGAACTTGTAGAAAAAAATCTGTTGTGATGACTGCTCCTGAATGAAAAAAATAAACTTGTGTTGGAATGACGATGATGACGCTGAGTAAATACAAACATGTGTTTAGCTTTTTACCTTTTTCCCTCCTGTGGAGAGGAGGGAAAAAAAGAGAAAAATTACTTTGACTTGGATGATATGATGAGAAGAGAAAGATGTATTGCATTCAAGGATGAAGGATTCTAGTCGTGTACTCACACACACGACGATTTACGCAGAACACCATGAAAACCACATTTGTCCTGGTGTCACAATCCTATAAAAATGGGATGTATGCTGGGAGAGATGCTTCACACATTAAGTATAGCATTACAACTGTACTTTAAGAGGAAAGGAGGGGATGTGGGAGGGAAAGTGTGAGATAAGCAACTTATCTTTTTCTAAGGACATCAACTCAGCAGGAGGATTAGATGATTTTTTTTTGTTTCTGGGATGAAATCCGTCTCGGTTTATTGCTCTTCCTGTACACGCACACGTGTCAACTGTGAGTTAACTTTGTGGGAGATGCAGATGCACTTGTATAAAAAGAAGTTGGGCGTTTGATGAGAATGGCGAGACGAATGTTGTGTAAAGCAATTCGAAACATTTCAAATGAGTGAATAAGTCGCTACCAGAGAAGATTTTACGATAGATTTGTGTTTCAATTAGAACAATGTCCACAACGAAATGGAATTTTCTTTAGCCTGTAACTATATTCTGATATAAAAATGTCTGTAAGTTTCCTACGAACGATTAACTGTAACATTCATTTATAGTTGAAGCTCCTTTTAATGACTCATCAAAGCATTCCATGTCTCCTAAAGTGCATTTAATTTTGCCACCTCTCACTTTGAGCTCAGATTAAGTGATAATCCTCGAGAAAAGTAATCCTCTTTTCTACAAAGAGGAAAGGAAGAAGACGAAGTGGAAATTAATTAATCACTTTGCTAATTGAAATTGACACCTGTTTTTCCCTCTCTCTTTTTCTCTGTGACTTCTATTATATTACAGATTTGTGTCTTTTTTCTCTCTCTTAGGTCTTTCCCGGCAACACCGACACTTCAACTGTGGTTACCACAAAGTTGCGGCCGCCTCTGTTTGCAGAGAAAGTTCGATTCCTCCCATACGCCGCTCATAGAAGAGTTGTTTGCCTTCGTGTGGAACTCCTCGGGTGTGTGTGGCAAGGTAATCAATTATATACTTTGAAAATAAAAATTTTTTGTTTGTCTTGACTTTGACTTTCACATGCATATTTTATTCCACTTTTCCCAACTCTCCCTTAAACGCGCGGGTGGTAGGGGAGATAAAAAGTGAAAAATAATTACCAAAAAAGTGTTATTCTTTCTCTGGAAGAAAAGTTTCTTGCATGTGTGTGTGTGTTCCCTTCTCAGAACTTGCATGACAATATATTTTAATGGAATTTATAGGTACAAGGGTTTTTAGGCATGTACCGGAAATGGGAATAGAAACTCAAGTTTTTATATTTGCCAGAGTTTTTTTTCCATTGTTTCCAAACTGAAAGAGACAAGTTGACTACATGAAATGCAGAGAGGTAAAAGTTGTATGCTATGTTCTTTTTTTAATATATGATGGATCGTTGTAATACCAGTAAAAAGGGGGATTAGGGTTTGACAATATACTTTTGAATTTCCGCTTGATTCTATCCCATCGATTTAATCTGGGGTGGAGGAAGGTTGGAGAAGAGTCAAAGAACTCCCCCACGTGGGCATCATAATTCAATCGAGCATAATATTTACCATGTTTCATTTCAAGATGTCCTCGAGTAGGAGAAGAGTAAGTAAATAAGAGAAAGGTAAACCTGACCTGGTTGACTCCCATCATCAACGAGAGAGTATCGATATTGAAGAGAGAGAGAGGAAAACGTTCTCCCGCAAACATTTGGTTGACCACAATGCACCAGTTTGGAGGTAGTTTTCCAAGAGAAAATCTATTATGTTTTATCCTACGACATGGCTTAGCAACTGGATCAGACGTGAGGAAGGGAATATTGTAGAGAATATATATTGAGGGATAAAGTGCATGGAAGCTGAATATCTAGTTATGTGATTATGTGCACGGTAAACGAGGTTGGGATGTCAAAGCTCTTTTATTGTAAATTGGTTGCCAAACAATGGAAAGAGGAGCTGACAGATCGTTTCGAGTGGGTTTCCCTTTCCTTCCATATTGTCCACGTTTGTCGAGTCTGGCTCTGCGGAAAAGAGAGAGAGAGAGAGAAAAGAAGAAAAAACACTCAATTGGTATTGTGTTTTTAGGATGGAGCTCCAGTTTCAGCTTTTTGTTTTGCTGGGAAAAATCGAGTCTGGAAAAATGTTCACTTAAGGTTTGCAAACTGTCTGGAAAGAAAATACAACGCGACGTTTTACCCTCATGGTTTGTATGCAGGATAGTATTCGCATAAACAAAGTTTTGTTATCTACCACACAGTACAATTACATTACAATTGTTCTGATACATCCACCACGACAAACAATACACACCTGAGAGTAAGTATTAATAATAAACCCCGGGAAACTATTTTCAACTACTTTGTGTTCAACAGAAATAAAATGCATTACGATTAATATCTATCATGAGTGATACAAGCATAATACTACATAAAGATTATTAACAAGAAGAATGTAACTACATAGTTGCTATTGCTCAAACAAAAAATCGATTGGAAAACTATCATGTTACCTTTAGTTTTTGTTTATATTGATGTTATTAATAGACTTCAGATATGTTTTAGAACATTAGCGCGGCGTTAAAAAGTATTTTTCAAATCTTCATGATACTAAACATATGTGTAGGTATGATAAAATGATAATATTGATAATACTGCTAGACTAAAATTTGAATGCATGTATGCATACAAAATGCAAATTCGATTGATTGTTTTGTTTATCAATAACTCTTGTTTGTTAAAAAGCCTACTCTATATTTTCCGCGTATTTACATGACCTCTCAAACCTAGGCACGTTTCATTCAATTTATGTCAAACAAATTTTCATATCAGAAAATGCTCTCAACATTTTTTTGTCAAAGACACAATGAAATGCCCAATTAGCACATACTTTTACTACTGAAGTGTTGAGTACATCCCTTCTATACAATTTCTGAATTTGCAGAACCACCACAAGCTCCCTAAAGTTATTTTGCATTTTATTTATATCCTCACACATATTTTGACTGTTGCACACAAAGTTTTTAAAAATTGAAGTATTACAAAACCATGTACATAGCGCACTTACCCAAATACCTCTTCAAATTCCTTTTGCGTTCCAATAATCCAAAAAGAATTTCCCCTTAAGTCTTTTCTCTTTCTTTCGTCTGGTCACACTTACTTTCACAGAGACTTACAAAGCTTATTTATCCCAGTTTTACTGTCTTTTTTCTGCAGGGGGGTTTTCAAAATAGGGATAGACATCCACTCAGAAAATACAAGCGTCATATAAAAAAAGTTCCACATTATATTGTCCAAAGAAGAGAGGGAAACCGCAAGCCAAAAAATCTTCTCTTATGCATACTTTCACTTGGCTTCCGCTCCCAGCTACATATTAAGCTTTCTCATGTACAAAATAAAATTATGACGATATCACATTTTTCTCTCTCTTCTCTCTCCAAAATAGGAATTGTTTGCGAGTTTACATCTATCTCTTCAACAAAATAATCTAGAAAAATCTTGTCCCAGCTTTTTCCCCTTGTTCTGCTTCAAAGAAGACACGACCTCTTCGTCCCCGCTTAACATGTCCTTTTGAATGATGGAGAAATAATAACTCAAGATAAAAAAGTTCTGGGGAGGAAGAGGGAGAGAGAGGAAAAATTGCCTACAAAAAAATGTTCTCTTGTATACATTCCCTTTATATTTCCCTTCATCATATCATATGTTTCACACTCTTTAATATAATTTTTTCCTGGATGAGTACATACATTATCAAGAGTACAAGAGGAAAAAAAAAGAATATGGTTGAAAATCTTTTTTATGATTGCATCTCCTTTTTAATACAGATAGTTTCTAGTAGGGCTTTACTTATTTTCTTTACTTTACTTATAGTCACATAATTTACCTGATAGGAAACACTGGCATCTTAATTGTCCATGTATTTTTTGACGTCGAAAGATACCAAAAAATAGGAATATTCAATATTTACTAGAGAATTCACAACATATTGATAAAAAAAGTTGTTTTCTTACTTAACTAAATTAATTCAATTTGAAGTGCCAATTTTCAGGATTGACAGAAAGCGATAAAAATATGACAATTGGGCTTAAATCGTATCTAAATCAGTCCTTACTTTTCCCTTCATACACTAATGCATATTTCTTGTATTTTTTAACAACCCCTTTTGTCTATCTTACATTACATATTAAAACCTCCCTCATTGTCAGCGAGGCAAGATAAAGTATATTAAAAGGGTAAAACAACCTCCGTCACGCATCGCCTGTCGTCATTGTTTTTCCGGTTATGTTGCTCCCTTCTTAAAAAAATAATGTGACAGCAGTCAATTTTCCTTACTCCAAATCAAAACAAGATATTTCAATCCATGTCCCAGTCCTCTCTACAAAGAAATTTATCATCCTCAATAAAAATTACTTGTGTTTCGTAAAAGCATTATATGGCCCACACATAAATACAATATTAGAAGAACACAACATCCACATTTTTCCTGTTCTCTTCTCTCTCTCTCTCTCTCTCTCTCTCTCTCGGGAAAATTAAGATACGTCTGGAAAAATTGAGATTTATCTCAACTTCCAATTTTTTCTTTCTCTCCTCTCAATTCAATTACCAGAAAGGATGAGTAATGTAACTGAGCTGCGGAGAGTGACTGCATGAAATATACATTAAAATAACTCACACTCCAATTTGAATACAATGCTCAAAGAGAAAAACAGAGAATGAGAGAATGGAGGATACCATTTAAAATGGAATCTATATCCATGAAAATGGATGGAAACTACTAGTGTGTATATAAAATCCATTCTAGTTGGCATTTAGGCATCCCCTGTAGTATCCTTTATCTTTGGTGTGTGTGGTGTGTGCCGTGTTTTTCTAAACAATCATTTGGAAATGAGTAAGCACCAGAGCTAAAAAAGAAAATCTTTTTCATCTCATGCCTTTTTCCTCTCTACTACGGTCCAACTCATTCGTGCAATAATACAGTAGAGGAGACGAGATATGGTGAACATTTTAGAGGAAAAAGCCATACAAATATACATTGCATTTTGTACACTTACGTTATTGGAACGGGAGAAGTATTAAACTCGTAATGTATTCCAAGCTGGGAAAACACTCCTGGAAAATTCCATATGCTCCACTTGCTCCTGTGGTGACTCTCTATTCGAGCAAGTTTATCAGAAAGTAGATCTTTCACTTGGGTAGGGAATGTATGCAATTTAAAGTGAGTTTTGAGTTGCCCCTCGCACAACTTGTACAACTGTCTTAATTCCTTTTTAAAGGGGGAAATGTACAGGATAAAAGCTTTCTTCTCATCCATCCACTGCCACTCTTAGAAATGGGGAGGGACAAGGAAGCGGAAACAGAGAAAGAAAATTTTATTTCCATTTCTTGGAGAATGCAGTTGCACTACATCTGTGACTTATGCAATTGCATGTAGTTTTCTGCCGGAAATGGACACATTTCGAGACACGGAGGAGAAAACACGGTCGTAAAAACGGAAGTTATCTTCGCGTATATCTTTGTAAAGTTTTTTTTCTTGTAAAAAATGTTCCTTAGAGGACGATAAAAAGGAAATAACTCTTTTTTCCTATTCTTCTCGAGTTGTAAATTGGGAGATGACTGAATGTAATAGATGCGTTTATGCATGCTTCCTTAATTTGGAGCAGGCGGTGTTGTGCGTTTTTTAAAGAGTGGAATGGGATCTTAAGGTCGTGGAGGAATTTTTGTTTTAAATTTAAATGCAAAAAGTGGTATTGGAGCGTAATTAGCTTTACATAGCTAATTCCTAATTTTTTTTCGGGATACGAGTTTAGCATTTCGAACGAAGAGGGTGGAAAAATAGAAGAAAAAATGGAGAAACACGAGGGGCGGAGATATGCTAAGGTTTTGAAGGGCTTTCGGAAAAAGATTAGCCTTGCAGAGTTAACTGCCTGTTTTATAGATAGAAATTTAAAAGACGATTTTGTTCCTAGTCGTGCTTGAGTAGGAACAGGAAATTGATTCATTTTCATTTGCATGTTAATTATTATTCCTCATTTCAGAAAATATTTCGGGATCGAGCTTATTATGAACTTAGGCGTATAAATCTTTGAAGATGTTATCTTGCTTCATATAATAGAGCTAAGTTTATGGAAATGTGTCATATAAGCTCGAAATGTGATTATGTATACAGTCGACTGGAAAGGCTATAAGTATCCAATGTAACATTACGGGTGTTTGGGAAGAAGGGAAGAAAAGTTTTCGAAATGTTATTTAAAATAGGGGGAGTGAAAGCTTGAAAACGCTTCTGTACTTTGAACACAAGCCTTTGTGCACAAGTGATATATGTTCTCCCCAAGAATTCCGAATCGGATTTGAATACAACAAGCGGAGCCCATTTGTGGCTCTATTTTTATCCTTTTCTTCTCTCCCTACCATTTTATTCTCGTTTTGAACCACCCTCGTGATTAGATTAAAGTAAATCTGGGCTGCTCACACAATTTAAAATTATTATGAAATGAGTAGGATCCATACCCTAATTCAAAAACCGAATGAGGCATGTATTTCTGCGGTATGGTGGAGCTGTTTCGATCCTCTCGTGTGATTACGTTGTAGCCTGCCAAGTAACAAATTCTCATTTTGCATGTTTCCCCACACAGCTATACTCTGGCCATGTGGCCATATCAATTTATGCATTTTTAATATGCAACTCGGCAACTTTTATACAATAAAATGTAAAACTCCATATCTCGTTATCAGATATATCTCCCATTTTAAAATGACCACCTTCTACGCTTTATCCACTCGAGAGGATAAAACTTGCACACAAATTTTTCACATAAATTTCATTCTCATTATATCTCCTACAACGCGTGCCACGCGTGGAAGTGAAGAGGACTTGTGCCTGCAGCTAATAAAAAACAAGGACTGCACTGAATCCAACAACAGGACCTGTATAACACTTACCTCTTACTAAACCTGATTATACGGGTAGTCATATAAAAAACAAGGACACTATTTCCCTACTTAAATATCCCACATGAAAGATAATCAAAGTTGTGAGTTGAGTTGTACTAATTATTTCCCAAGCATAAAGGATACAGCCATGCCCAATTCATTTCAAACTTTCCTCCCTTTCTTCAAGTACGCGAGGAAAAGTGAGGAAGCAAGTCAACAACATTATTTCCTTGTTCAAATAGACATCTCTATTTAACCCATACTGCTCCCAGCATTGCATGCAATGGGACGAATATCCCGTTCTTTATGTAATTATGAGACTAGCTGGTGTAGAAAAGTGAACCGGGATAATAGGCTAAAATTATGTTGGACCACAGGTAAACATTTTCCCACTTATCTATAATATCTACACCACTCTTCTAACCTCCTGAAAGGTTTTCTACTCTGGTGAAATAAAGGACAAACAAAAAGCTAAAAACAACAATTCACTTCCTCTCCGCATTCAACTTTGCACAAAGTCACTATCTTTTCTATCACGTGAGAGATACTGTGTAAATAGAATTATGAAAGGATACTTTTCCCTCTTTGTGTTCACTACACTCCCACAACATGAAATAGTTATTTTTTCTACCTTTCCATGTTTCCATCCTCTGAAATATATATCCTTCCTAGAACATTGTTTACTCATTCTTGGGAAAATACTAGAGAAAAGGTGGGGACACTACAAAAAAAGAAGAAAAAAATTATTTACATTGTTCAAGCTACAAAATCTACCTTCTTATTTACTACATGCTTCCTTTTCAACAAACCTTTCTCTTCGTTTCCTCTTATGGCTTTCTATTTGCTAGTTTACTTTGCATACATTAGCTTCTTCTAAGGTGCTTCACTGACTCAATACAAAAATACCTTGTTTCTCAGGAAGTATACGTATCCTTCACGTATAAACAAGGATTCCCTCTAGACCAAACGTTGGATTGAAGAAATGTGTAAAAAAAAGACACATCTCTCTTTCCCGTCTGTCATGATGACGACTGTAAAGTAGAGAAAAAGGATTTATTTATCCACGTCCATTTTTATTTGTCTCAGAAAAAGGAAACAAGGAGTGAAGGAGTGAAGTGCTCACTTACATTAACTTTACCTCCTACCTGTTCTATCTCTAAGAGAAAGATAAGATGAGATGGTGGTATTTTTAGAAATTGCTCCTTTTTCCTAATGTGTCGTCAGTAAGTAATGAAGTACGTCTTACAACTTGTCGCTCATCTGGAGCTCTGGCGTCTTGAGAATTTCACATGTCGTATTCGTTTCAATGCAAATAAAGTATTTTCCCACTGTGGTTACATTACATGAAGTAGCTTGTCATCATTTTCGTTCTCGTTTTCCTTGCTACGACAAGTGCCCATTTTAAAAGAAAGGGAGCAGTCTCAAAATAAACCAACATGAATATTAAGAGATTCTATTAAATAAACGAGGAAAAGAGTTGAATCCAGTAATTTCATGCAGATTTCGTTATCCCTGACATTTCTCCAAAATGCAGGGAGGAATGGAGTCGAAACTTGAAATTTTTAAATGAAAACCTGCTTTGTTTGCTTAAACTCATGGAGATGAAAAGTGCACGCATTGTGTCTGTTTCTTTATACGATACCCATGCACAATTTATTATTAGCACTCACAGCCTCATTCTCTCCTTTTTTCCCTTGTATTTTTTCTCCTCCTTTTGTGAATATGAAGAGCCATTTGAATAAAATGAAAATGACTCATATCAACATGGAAAGAAACAAGAGGGGAAAGATTTTCTGACATGAAATATTCCCTCCTAGTCACAATATCATGTTTCCTGTCGGTTTCTCCTTCCAGTTTTCTTTTTCTTTCTCAGCAAGCCAATATCTCATTCATTTCATGAGAAACTTTGGATCAACAGGGAAGATAACCTTATGCACATAAAGAGGATACGTATGTGTGCGTAATTTAGTAGACTTGTCTAGAAAATGTATAAGAGAGCTGCATTTGAAAGTGATATTGTGGCGGGAGTGAGAATGAAAGAAGATTCCCAGTTGTCTTATTATCAATCTCATGCATTATTATCCTCGTCTCACTTCGTCTTCATGTGTATTCCAGTCAGATTTTTATTCAGTTTTTCTCTTATCCTAGACCTTGAGAAATGTCTACGAAGACAGCTACCAACTGGTATAAGGATATTTTTTTTTAAAAAAAAGATGGGTAAATCTTCAGGAAGAGCGAAGTGCAGGGTTAAGAAAATAAAATGCATTTTTCTCACTCCTTTTCCCGGATACAAGTAAGTCAAGTTTTTCCCTTTACATTTTTTTCTTTTTTGTAAAATAGTCTTCTCCTCTGGGCTGAGTTGAGGAAGTGAGAAGAAAATGGGAAATTAAGTCTCTCGTTTTTATAGCAATGTAAAATGGATGAGGAAAATGGTGATGGTGATGATGACGAGGAAAGTGAGAGGGTTGTCTGGAAAGACGCAAGAGAGGTGCATTTTTTGATCGGGAAATGGTAGACGAAGCAATGGAAATGCAGCAGGTCTCTGTAGGGGAATCCTCAAAAAACTGCCACCGCGTTCAAAACCCTAGTTATAATATTATAGGTGTAGACTATAGTGGCTTTTCCGACCAAAGTTGAAATAAGCTTTCTCCCTTTCCTCATCTCTCAGAAAATGAAATGAGGAGAGAGAAAGGAAGTCGGAAAAGGAAGTGGTACAGGAGAAGCAACAGCAGGAGTAGTTGGCAAAAAAACTGATGTGAGTGTGTAGGCAGCTGAAAAAGTGGTTACCAACTCGAACACACACACACTTGTCATTTCCATTACCTATCCAAGTTTTTATAAGATATATCGTGGAGGAAAAGTGAGAGAAAGAAGTTTTTTCCTGTAAAAAGGAAAAAAACTTCGTTTTGACTCTCCCATCTTATTTCACATGTTTTTTTCTACTTGATTCGGAGAAAAAGTCAAGAGTTTTATTTGCACCTCCTTTTTGACTTATTATGTGGATAGATAAGTAAATACACACATATAAAATGGACTATAGCTGGAAATAGGGACGGAGAAAACTAACAACAAACACGTCACCGGAAAGACGTATCATATTAACAAGGACATTTGCAAGTTTCATATTTACCAAAGTGTAACGAGGGGCTTAAAGCGCTTTACTCTGTTGGCTTCACTGAAAATGACATTTTTCTCCAACTTCCACTCTGACTGTACCCAAGTCAAAGACGAAGACATGGCCACGTAGTTTTCTCCTTTTTTTACACCACTTGGAAATATTTTAATATATCAAAAGCAGAGAAAAAACCGCTGTAGCTGATTATTTCCCGTGTGCTGACATGAAATACAGCGTAAAATTGCTGAAACTCATTTACATGTTTTTTTACTCAAATTTCTCCTCTCCGTCTTCCTCCCGTCTTCCTCCCTTTTTTCACTAGAGTACTTACCCGTCACAGAAGAGATAAAAGGAAAGGATGTATGCAAAAATAATAAGAAAAACTGTATATTTAGACGATCCTGTTTTTTCTTCTCTACTCTTCCACTTAAAGTTATTTGGGTGGGAAGGAAAACAGAGAAAAAATAAGTCAACTTTTCTTCTAAAGTAGAAAGTGGTTCCAGTGAAGATAAAAAACAGTTTTGTATTTCTTCGAACATAGTTAGCAAGCTTTTGTCAATCATGGTGGGTGTTTTCGAAGGGAATGTGTGAAAACACATATGTTTGTAAATAACTTTTGAAAAAAGAGTGAAAAAGAAGAGACGATGCATAAAATATTCGTAGAGTATTTTCCCAGTTAAAGTTCTCTTTTTCAAAAAAGAAGACAAGAAACTTCCACTTTCACTTAACATTCTCTGTCTTCTTTTATGAATTGGTTTACTCTGCCGTGCTCTAGCATGGTTTACACTATTTGTAATTTTTTCGAGTAAAAGATAAACTAGAAAAATATAAACTTTTCTCTCCTTCCGGACAGTTATCCTTTCCTTTTTAAATTTGAATTTTCCCGTTGGTTAATTCCTGTCTTGTTTTACACTCGGTGATTCCCTATCACTGGAAAACCTTGTGCGAATTTTAACTCTAGGTTTTTTCCCTAGATTGGATTGTCTGATATGGAGTGGTTATGTTCAGTTGGGTGGATTTTCAATTCCCGTCGTTTTCTTTTCAAACTTTTAAAAGGAAAAACAAAGTTCAACACTTTTTTATTTTTGTGTGTTGGTTTTCCTTTTTAGATTCGTAATGGGTTCATTTTACGAAAATTTTGAAATGGCATCGTCAAAGGAGAGTAAGTGAAGGAAACAAAGTTTATTTTTTGAGGTTTTTTTCATACTCTTAGTTTTGTGATGGACGGACATAGCTAGGTTTCAAATTTCTTGCCAGCTACAGCAAGTTTCATTTTTCAAGGATTTTGGTTTTGCTCACTTCCCAATTTTTATATAAATTGTAGATACTTGTCAACGAAGTTGTTGCCTCACATGCATGCAAATGAGGGGAGAGGGTGAAAAAGGAAAAATAGAATTTTGTTCTCTCTTCTCAACTTCAATTTGATTCATATGCGATACGAATGTATTTTTCGTCCTGCCGCTTCCTATTATATTCTGGAAATGTATATCCCATCTCGGTGGTGGTGGAAGGTAACCCTGAAAAAGAGCGGAAAGTTCTTTCAGGTCATTTGTCAGGAACGTCTGAAACTGAGAGTAATGCCGGACTTCATATCCGGTCCAGTGTACCGGTGGCAGATGTGAGCGTGGAAAATCCGATAGCAGTCTTAGATGTGAGGACGGAAGGGGGAAAAGTGTGTATGGTGCGTAATAAGGTTGGAGCAAACAATGCTGGACCTGTCTGCATATAAAATATTCTGTGTGGAAGTTTGTTCCTCTGTGCATTTTCATGGATTGCACGCACTTATCTCAATTTTTTTTTATACAAAAGGTGAATTTTCCACGTGCCATAAAGTTTTTTATATGACTCACAAGAAGAAGAAAATGCATTTTTGTGGTTTTTGTTGGACGGCGGCACGAGCTGAGTGAAAATCTTGAGACGTGGTTGGTAGATACATATTTCCGAGAAAGAGATTTCGTCTGAAAAATAATATCTGGAAGGGAATAAAAACATGATTTTTTTCTCTTATTGTTGAGGTGGTACTACGGTGGGAAAATGGGAAATAAGCGGAAGAAAAGTAAAGCTCTTATTTTAACCTTACGAGTTGTAATTTGTCGTGCGGGGAAAAGTTACAATCTCGTTTAAAACGCTGCTAAAAAGGCGTATCAAATTCGTCGCGTGTTGAACGTTTAGATGACAATTTTATGCAAAACAGGGTCCCCCTTTTCTCACAATTTTATGAGAAGAAACTTATGTTGAAATTGTATCCGTATTATTTTCTTTGTTTACGATCTCAAACCTAATAACACGCTACGCAGTTAGTAGCCGAAAGGGAGAAAATCAGGGATGTATGTAATCGTAGCCAATTTGTTTCATAGTGGTAATGAATGAGCTTCACATTGGGACACGGGTCTCGCATTAAAGTGCTTGGTTCGGATTACGCGATGTCAAGGATACATGTATGAAAATATGAGCTTCTTCGAAATGGGAACGATGCACGAGAGGAGAGATGATGAAGAGCTATTTAAAAAATCTGAAAATCAAAATATTATGACTGGTTTTATAACTGATTTGTGATTTGTAGAGTAATAGGTAATGTCCAACTTACAGGACCTTCTTAACATCCAAATTATTTTTGATATCTTGGTGTCACTCCACTCGTAGTCATTTCATCTTGGTTTACTCTCTTAACTCGTTTCGGCCAATATGGCTATCTCATCTGTTGTCACTCTAAGCTTGTGGCTACTTTTATTGAATATTTTGCCAGAAATTCAAGGTAAATTATTCAAAATTACTGGGTAATTAGGGCATCAGTAAATATCCTACCTCATTCTGCCCAACTAGGTCTTCAATGCTACGTTTGCACTGGGCGATCAAACAGCGAATGCAATAGAGATGACTCCGGTACCCTAACCCAATGTCCAGACGGTCCTGATGTGTCCATTTGCCGAACCGAATTCCAAACTTTGAACAATGTCAAGACCTACATAAAAAAATGCGAATATATTACTTCCTCTCCAATCACGGCTTGCATGGAAGACAACTTTTCCGGTAATGGATACTGTCAATGTACTAAGGACGGTTGTAACGGAGATTTCAACACTTGTAAAGGTAGCCACGTCTGCGCACCACCATCTCAAGGAAATGGAGCTTCCGATCGAGGCAATACTGCTGACGGGTTTGCTTTGCCATATGCTCGTGGCTACGGGTACGGTAACGGACACGGTTACGGTTATAACGGCTACTACCGCCGTCACCATAGAAGATCGCATGGGCATGGGGGTGATGATGACGATGATGACGACGACGACGACGATCATCACGATCACGACTCCGGATTTAAAACTAGTGTCACCTCTGGAATAGTTTGGATCGCTGCCATCTCAATTATTTTAAGGAATGTTGGTGGAATCTTTTAACTTCTACCAATGAACGATGACCTCTCGCCATTTCAAAACATCTCAAAACCCTTTCGTCTAATGATAAAACCATTGCAAGAATATAACCGTATCAAAATCCTCCTGTGATTATTTTTAACGAATGTCTTTGAATAAACTTCATTGAATAACAAGAGTCCTGATGTGATTTTCCCACCTCAAAATTTTAACTCCAACTTTACGCCACGACACGTTTGCTTTCATTTGATTCAACATTTTCCCCATTTCAATCAAAAAGTCCCTTGTAAAAGGGTAGTTTTTTCTCCGAAAGTTACAAATTAGCTTACTCCCCTGATAACATCATTTTCCCCAATTTCCCTCTTTCTATTCCATCATGAAAAGGAACTTTTCGAGATAAATACACTCTGATAATGGTTAACATGAAAGGAAGAGAAAAAACTCCAGAGAAGTGGATTGATTTGCTTGATATGACGAAATGGAAAGTGCACCAGGGTAAAAAAAGAGGTTGGGTTCCACTTGGCAACTTCTCACATTTAACCAGCCACACTCTCTACTAGACTTTGGTCTCTCAGCATAAAAAATGCATTTTGAGATTTTGTACACATAATTTTTTCTCACTCCCTTTATGCATATAACTCATGCACACATCTACATTCAAATACCCGCACGTTCTTTACTCCGTGACTCACAGAAAGACAAGCTTCAAGCGACAACTCCACACATTCCTCTTCTAGCTTTTTCCCTTTACTTCCTTTTGCCCATTATCATGATCACTGTGCTCATGAGAATGGCTGGTTAGGTGGGAAATGAAGTTTAAAAAATCCTTCCAACTACGTTTTTCCCTCCATTACATAATGATGACTACTCTGGAAGAGTGTGTGGAGTGCAACGTTAGGGAAAAAACTGCTTCACTGCTTTTTCTCCGTAATCACTCCCGTACTCCTCTGAAGCAGTGAAGGAAGACGGTGATGGGGACGATGATAGTATTGGCATAAGAATCCCTGCTCGTGGCAGCGCATCATAAGGGTAATTTAATGAGAAAAATGTGATTGGTATCTACACAAGAGGAGAAATGAGTGCAAGTGCTTTCCCTCCTGAAAACACACATTCCCTGTATAAAAAAACAACCTTTTTTCTAATAAACTTTTTAACTCTGTATATTTTATAAAGTAATGGTGGTATATAATCTTAGAAGGTGGTCCAAGGGCTGAGCCGAGAAAGAATAGAGGTGGAGGATGGGATACCTAGTTTTTCGGGTGGTGAACTCCTTTTTTATTATTACCCTCCTCAGATTCATCTTGTTTTATGTGCTGTTGATGAGTGGAAATAACCTGGTGAATCTTTATGCTCCCCGGCAGCCATATCCACTGCTGGTGGGATTTTCGAATAGATTGTATTACCCAGTATAAAAATATTTCCGGATATACCACGAGGTTAATGCATCTCTGTGTAGGCTTGAAAAAAACTTGTCTCTTTAGTGAACTCCCTGAGCATTTTTTCTCAAAAAAGACATAAAATATACGGGTATATAGGACAAGAAACAAGGGTTCTTTAAGTGGGCAAGCTAAACAACGAGAAGAAGCTGTAAATGTGGAGGAACAGCATGTGGCAAGTAGACAGTGGGGAAGGAGACTGGAAATTGGAAAATGAAATGAAAGGAAATGAAGTGAGGCGCGACTCGTACCTTAGCTCATATTATCTTGCATCAGTGAATGCATGAGTGGTTTATAACTGTACACATGTCGAAAGAGGAATTTTTTAAGATGAAAAACTTGCATTCTTCTTTTACATGCTTTTGTAACGGTTTAACTTTTCGTTTGATGCAAACTTCTCCTCATTTTGGGTTCTCTCATGACGGGAGCAATTCCTCAGAGAAAAGTTTAAAATCAAGAAGAATTTCCGAGATTTTAACTAGCTGTGTAGCTAATGACGAAATGTATATTGAAGGGAAAACCCTAAGAAATAATTCAGATCGGATTTTCCTACAGGTAAAAAGGAAGTTGTTCTTTTCTTTAATATTTTCTGTTTGTCTCCAATTTGATGACATGGTTGAGGAAGCAAATTAAGGTATCAAAAATTTTCTCTGAGAAAATTATAATAGGAAGGTATACAATCAAGTGTTTCTAGGAATTTAGATGAAAAACTTTTTTTCCGAGGGAACATGTCGGATTTCACTTTTCCTTACCTTGTTGTCTAGTAGGAAGCTTGAGGTGCAGAGCTGACACAGAGCGTAAAACTTTCTTCTTCTTGGGTGATATTGCCCGCTTCACTTTCCCATTCTCATCTGATCTATTCTCAATCTCTACATCACGGATGACATCCTCCTTTTTCATGGTTTTGTGGGTTTGAATAAAAGAAAAATAACTTTTTCGTCTAGGCACATGAATAAATGAATGTCCAAGTGTAACATTTCTGTAGGTACTTGTGTCAACGACGAAGCGAGTTTTTGAAACTCTACCTTCTTCTTCTTCCATGCATATATCTTCTTCCATATCTCCGAGTCAAACTCTAATTATTTCGGTTAAGTGACTAATGCTACTTGGGCTGTAGAGATTCTCTTTTTTTCCTTCTCGCTGTTCGCTTTCCTTAGCAGGAAATGAGATTTTCATCTTATTTCTTCAAACCTCAAGCCTCTCCGCTATTCAGAAAGAGGGTACAGTGCCGCAAAAGGCTTACATAATGTGCAACCCTTTTCACCATCGTCATTTCGTGGAAGTGATGAAAAGCCAGGCAAGTTTTTTTGCCAGCGGCAGCCTATACAGCTTCACCAAACCACTTGAATAGCAGGGAATGGGTGGAGTGAGAGGAAAAACATTAATTAAAGTATCTCTCTCTCTCTCTATGAGCTTGTTTCGAATCCTGTGACAGAACTAAAATTCCTAGAAATAACTAGGTATATAATAGTAATAAGAGGAGATTGAAATTATAATTTTTTGGTCTATTTTACTTTACCCAACACAACTTTTTCTACCAGATGGATTTTTTTGTTATTAAATTGAATTTCTCATGTGGATACTTCAATACGTTCATGCGGAAAAGCTATATAAAATGTTGTCCTTTGCTAAGCCGTCCGCCGTCCCCTTCCATTTTTCAAAGCTGGCTCGTTCCTCCTATGCATAATCATCAATGATAATATTTGCATTAAAAGAGGGATACTAGCCGGCAGGACTGGCAGGAGTGATGTGGCTGAAATTGAATAAACTCACTTTTCACTGGAAATGCACCCAGTATAATATACTTGCATAGGACATAATCATTTCCAGGACAGACTTGATGAGTGATCACATTATTGGAAAAAGCTTACACAAGTTGGGAAGATAATATGATAAAGGATATGGATTGACGGTTGCATCATCATGTCTACTCAGAGAAAATGACAAGATAGAAGTTGCTTTTGTCATCTCTATCATTTCTTTCATGTCTGGCTTTGACTTTCCCATTGCTAATTCCCGCCTGTGGTGTTTTCGCTTTCAGTTTTTTTTATTATAGAATTGGACAGGAGTAGAGAAAAGAGTAGTGAGTATAGAGGATTTTTATTTAATGAAAAGGAAATGAAAATCAAAAGTCAAAAAGATAATTCAAGCTTTCATATGCTTTTTTGGTAACCGCTAATAACTTTTTTTGAAGGGTTTGTGCGGAGCGTGTATATCGGGCTAATTAACCGTGAAAAATTATATGGCATTTAACAATTTAACATATTGGTGCTCATGATGTAATTTTTGAAGAAAACTTGTTAGATCCCTAAATGTTGTTGACGTCATAGAGGTTTTCATTATTTTTAAATGGACAAAAAGGTCGATCTACTGAGGGCAGTAAACTCGTATTTGTGCGTCATAGTTTTGGAAATCGCTGTAAACTAATTTCTAATAAGAATAAGGCATATATATGGTTAGGGTCCCACCCCACCACATTGGTAATTGTCTGACATGACGACAAGAGTCAAGTGGCTGCCTGCTGACTCTAGAGGAGCATGAACTTTTACAGAATGATATGATTAAAGAAGCAGAAGGACTTTCTGCTTACTTTGCATATTACACCATTACGCAGAGCAGCCTTTAGGGTTTTGATAGTAATTTAATTTATTCCTAACCGAAAAATTTCATAATAAATTTTTTTCTCTCTTGAAGAGTTTTTTTTTCCTCTTTCCCCAAGAGACTTTTCTTGGTTTCATTTTTCTCTCCCTTGTACAACTTAATTATAAGGGATATGTTATTTCTTGCGTGTGTTGTAACGGTAAAAAGTCTTATATTTTTGGCTTGGTAAAAAGGAGAAAGATGAAAAGATAGTGGTTAACAATCCTCATCATATTTTTTCCGGACTTGGATATTTGAAGTACGTGTAAATGAGCATTTTTTTCTGTTGATGTTCATCAAAGCTTGAAAAAGGGTTGGCTTTTCAAACTTGAGGAAAAAAGGGTGAGTAACGAGCTGTTGCCTGTGAGAAGTCGGTCCTCTTTCAATGTTTACAAATGTCACTATTATAACTTGCTCTATTCATAAAAATGTTCCTCTTGGCTCTAATGACATTATCTAAATTAAAGGCAAAGCTAACAAAAACCTATCGTATTTTGAGGATGCACTTGAGTTTTTTGAATTATTGGTTGATGAAAAGAAACTTATTTTTTGCAGGAAACGGATGGATGGGTTGGAGAAGGAGACCAGAAGAAAAGGACTGGGTGGAAGTGTTATTTGAATTTGATGACGTTAGAAGATTCTCCTTTATGGATATCTTTTCGAACAACTACCCCAGTAAAGGTGTTCAGGTAATATAACTTTTTATATGGTGTGCATTTATTAATTAAAATAGTAGCTAAAATCGAAACTTTTCTAACTGACTAATGCATAATGTAAGTTCCGAGCTAGAAAACTATCAAAAATGTCTTCTTAAACTGTTCAAAACTCAAAACTCGACTTCAAGAGCGTATCAAGAACAAAAGCTTCTTTCTACTGGAAACAATTAGCTGAATTTAGTTAAGTAAGGATTAAAATTAACTAGTTGACAATAACTCCAAAAGCAATAACTTATTTTCAAAACTTAACTGGTCAGCTATACTAATGGTCACGTTAACCCTAATGCAGCTTAGGTCAATTCTTATAATCTTACAATATGCGCAGTTTATACAGTATCAAGACAAAAACTGTGGCTTTTCGCTCCTTTCTCCCAAGAAACTTTCATTCCAACAACAAGAAACAATTGAAAGTAGGTAGATAGTAGGAGCCCATATAGCTATACCAATGTACATTTAATATTGTAGCAGTTAGAAGGCGTGTTTCTGCCACTTCATTTTCCAAGCCTTTTTCAAGCCATTTCTGCCACTTGTGAATTGCCATATCATGTACTGAGATTACACTCCTTTCTCAACTCTCTCTCACCACACACATACTACCTCGCTCCACTCCACTTTTACTCAACTTTAATATCCCACTCTCCGCTAAATTATGAGCGTTATGAAATGAATTTCGAGAAACGGAACACATTTTCTAGAAAATACCCAACTCCACCGACACCTTTTTCCCATTGTTTAAATCCCAATTTACTACCACTCCCTTCACAATAAACTTTCAACAGAGGATGTAGCAAGATCACATTAATGCTTTTGTTTCCCAAGAGAGAAAACGAACCAGGGAAATCCTTACTCTATCAAAGAACTAGAAATTGAGTGCGTGCAAAGAAATTGTTAAGAGTTAGGATACATTATATTTTTCTCCATATGTATGAATGAAATTCAATGTGAAAATCTATTGGGAAAGGTTTTCGCACAGTGGGACAAGCCTTGCACGTGTTACATACATAAGAAATGGAGAGCCCTACTCATTCATGTATATTTAACTGAAAGTGCGCACACATTCGTTCGAGAATTTCCAGGCAACTTTCTACCATGTGGACATTTTGCTCAGGGGATTCAAGGTCCAAATGTAATTTTACCTGAATACATAACTTATTCATGGGTGTTCTCTTCGTGGAGAACAACTGTGAATTTCCTTACCCTTTTAATATTTACTTGTAAACTCTGAAGCAAGGGTGTTTCTACGTGAGAATTAATTACAGATTTAGGGTTTAACTCTTTTAGTCGTAGTTGCGCTTGATTCTTTGGAGAAAATTAGGGCGAATTCGTAAGCTAAAATTGACATGCGATATAATCAATGTTTAGGGGTTTTGTGGTCTGTGACTTAATACGAAGAAGCGTGTAAGATTGTTTTTAAAAAACTTGTCCAATTTTAAACATAGGAATGCGTAGACATTTGAAATAGCTCAATGCCTTTTAAAAAATACATGTGAAAACACTTTGTATACTATACCACAGATGTGCTTCGTTTTTTTCAACTAAGAGCCAAGTAATTATAAATGCAAAGTATTGAGCTGCTTATCATAAGACATATTCCTGCCAAAAACATTTAGGTAATTAATAGCTATAGCATACGTGTGTATCCCATGTTACAGTGTAGCATATGAAGCATAGCATGACGAAAACTTTCAGTCTACTGATTTGCAATTAGTACCCCACATCTCAGATTTCCCATAGACGCAAAGAATCCTTTTACCAGGAGATCAAGACATTGACAAATGATAAGCTTATACTAAGAATAAGGATTGTATTCACTTTATGTCAAATTTAGGACCCCCGATAATACAAGCTGTAGTCAGAGCATCGAAATTAAATCCGTTCTCCGCCCTTACCACGCTAGAAATTCCTTACAAGTTTCCAAAGACCATATGCAAAATATTTTAATATGTATATCAAACCACGAGAGAAAAAGGAAATATATCCCAAAATTTTCCAATCTTGAAATTCACAAGCTATCCTCAACACACGAGTAAGCATGTGTTGCATCTTGCATGGATTAAATTGAGCTTTTGAGCGAAACATGCTTCTATACCTATTTACCTTTTGGGGATGTGGAAGAAGATGGTAAAAAATCTTGTATTTTCTCATAGCACTCGTATTTACATATAAGGCAGACAGAAGACGCTTCTCAAGTAGCAGTTGGGATGTAATGAAACTAGAAGCTTTCTCTATTGTATTACCTAACATTGTCTTGTTTATGCCCAGACAAAAAAAACTCCAGTCTGTGGTGAAATTTCACACGGGGATACAAACTATTCTATGAAGGTACTCGCATAAAACAGACTGAAAGCTATTTACAAATTCTGACTTTTCTCCTTTCCTATTCTTCGAGAGACAAAAGAAGTTTAAAGATATATTTACACTATTATGTTGGTTAAAAGATGTCTAAGTTAGCATTATATACAATGCACTATTTAGGGACGAGCATTCCTTTAAAAAAGATGAGGGAGATGTAAGAAATACCATGTTCTCTTTTTTGTCTGATTACAGTATTTTTCCCGTGCTCGTATTTACCTCAGCATTGGTGGCATTTACTACAGCTCCAGGCCTGTGACACATACTCTCGCTGCAGATGTGTCTATCGAGCAAACTCGCAACTTGACAATCCCTCTGGAACATAGGATAGCGAGATTCCTCAAGATTCACTTGTTCTACCGTGGCCCGTGGATTGTCGTCGGGGAATTTTACTTTCATTCAGGTATATACATAATAAGAAATGTAGCATTGTAGCAAAATGCTGAGTTCTACACATCTACACGTATGAGCGAGTGTTTACAGTTCCTCCGGTCATTACAAGGGTGTCCAAGTTACTCAATAATTACATGTAATTAGTTAGAAGATTTTCTCATTTTCAATATACTCGCACTTTAAGTTTTGAATCAAGTGTTTGAGCTTCATTATCAATGCAAAATATAATCCATTCCGGAACTTGAATTACAGTCAACAATTCGATGTACCAAAATCCAATTAATATAATGTACCTAAAAAGTCGGAAAGGTTTTCAGGAAAAAAACAATAACAAACATGAGAAATCTCATCTTCAATAATCCTCTTTTCTATAGCGTGCCGTTCGTTTCTCTGATGATTTCAATATGCTACAATTCCTCGCTAAATTTGGCATGACTGACAGAGGGCAATATTATAATCTCATGTCCGCAGTTGGAAGCCAATGTACATAAGTATACTTATATACTTTTCTTCTACATACGGCGATTTTTTTCTCTCCCCAAATTCAATTTCTCGCAAACATTTCCATGCAAAAAGCTGTTGCTTACTATGTACATTTGTGTAAACTCCGTTTGCTCTCAGATACGACCACACACATACAAAACCACTTCCTCATTTCATTCATATGCATGCATGCACGTAACGGTTGTGCTCCTCTTGAAAAATAATCTAGCCCTGGCTCCTCCAAGAGTTGTGGTTGAGTATTTTTCTCCAGCAAACAATAGAGCTTTGGATGGTTCTAGATTCTTTTTTCTCTTGAGCACCAGCGGCAGAGATATTGTGTAAGCGTTATTGGAGAAAAGAGAGCAGTAAATTATGAATATTTCATTTATTCCATTCTTTCTCTCCTTTCCTTTCTTCAGTCTTTGATTCCATTCTTTCAGTGTGGGTTTCATACTTTTCCATTTTTTTAAAAGAGACCCATACAAACAACAAGAGCTCCAAGAGGGAGTGAAGATTTCGTAAATAGTATACTCCATTTCCTTTCCAGACAAGTTATCAACTCTCTTTTTATAATGTTTATTCGCCCAACTACCTCCACTTGTGAAATAAAAGGGAAAACACATATTTTCAATGCAATCCACTTCTTTTCAAAGCGGTGTGCTTTCAACTCTAGAAAATTAGTTGAATATGTAAGGGAACAAAAGCATTGCTGTTAAATGCAACTGCGCTTCAATTTTCTTTAGAGTTTTTCCCCATAAATATTTTGGTTGTATGTATGCCATGCATTTTCATGTAGTGCACAAACATAAAGAGAAATGTTGATCAATGTCGTCATACTTTTTTCTCGTTTCATCTTTTCCATTCAATTGGTCAGGGTATTGTGTAACTGCAGTTTTAATTAAAAGTATATAATAATACCAATTTCCAGCAATTTAAAAAAGACTTGTAATGCTCAAAAAACGGAGAAAATTGCAGCAACTAATATTTCAAAAGTTGCTCAACAATTTACGAGATTCTCTTCCAAAAAGTAATTCCTTCCAGCCATTTCCGTAATTAATGCATAAAATTGACCGTTGTAAAGGGGAAAAAACATCACATTAAGTATTTCCTATCGTATGATAAAACCCCAGTAAAAATTTGTTGTCTACCCATTTAATGATTACCTAATGGTTTCAATTATTCACGTGAAATGCCTCTCCATCCTATTTTGTAATGTCAGACAAGAAAAAGAAAAAAAATTACCCGCCTTTTTTCCTCTCCGTATATGTTTCTTGCTGTTTGAAAGTTGCATGCATTTGCATAAAAATCACCTTTATGCATGTCACAAGCCCATATTGAACATATTGCTGTTTTACATGCGAAGCTAAAGAAAAGGAAAATAAAAAAGCTCTCCTGAGTAATATTTTTTTTCATTCTTGGGCACATCAATTGAGAAAGTGAGTGAGCTGTTGTGGCACAGCAGTAAGCCACCTGCTTTCCAAGTTGTAACTTTCAGACAGACTTCTCAAGATGTGAATGTACTATAAAATATACACAAACTGAGCCAGCCGAGAAAACACAGAGTTTACCAAAGTGAATGAGTATTATTGGATCTTTATTTAATTAAAAGAGTTCCCTACACAGAAAAGGCGGCTATAAATAGGAAATTCTTCTCTAGGGATGCTTTTTCTTTTTAGGTTTACTAGTCCCATTTAAAGTACCGGGTAACATGCGATGCAACTTGGGTTAAGCAAGTTTTCCCTTTTTATGCGTGTGTAGAGATATAAACCTCGTTCTTTTTTCTTGAAGGGGTATATCCTCCTGTCAGTTGTAATAGTCCCCTTCTGTGCAACAAAGGTTGGTTAGTCAGCTCCTCTCGTGCAACAGCCGTCTTTGCTCTAGTATGTTTATGAGTGAGAAGAACGAGATTCGTTAGGAATCCTTTTGCTTTCTCCTCAATTTAGTTCAAAACTTAAAAGAATTGGGTTCAGCTTTGAAAATGTACATTTTTCTGGTTCTGTTGATGCTGTATACAATTCAACTGGATATTTTTGTGGATTTCTTTTAACTGGTTATCTAGTTGCGGATGAAATGAGTTAATGAAATGAGTTAATTTTTTATTCGACCTACTTGTATACGGCATTGCACAACACTAAATGATTATTTATTGGCGGTGCAGCAAACATATAAAGGAATGTAAAAGATTCCCAACTACTTAGGAAGCCACTTCCATGTATATCGTTAGTTTCTTCTCAAAAATTATTCCCCCAAAATGCGAGTTATTCACGACCACATACCACATGTGAAACCAGGATTTGCGTTCGTTTATCCCTCCGAACATGTCGTTTCCTTCCTTTCCCTTATGAAAATGACATGAGAAGTGAGACGATATCAAAATGAGGGTCTAATGCACCCCCAAAATATCAATTTAGTGTTGTTTGTAGCTCCTTCAAAAGACATAACTGTGTAAGAGGGTTGGTTTAAGTATTTACTTGCAGTATACTCATTCCATAAAGATTTTCACCCTTCCCTCCTTTTGATATCAATATCCAAATATCCTCCAACATGTTTTTCTCTCATCCTTCTCCAAACACTGAGTGAGTGTCACCCCTTCATAAAATTCATTCATCTCATTTTTCCCATTCTCCTCTACATCAGAAACGTCTCATGTGTAGCTACAGGCAATATTGTTATTACATCACGGAAAAACCCCGCAACGACCACGACTCTCCAAAACGAGCATTATGATACCATCACGAAAATAGCATTTTATACAAGTGCATCCCATTTTACCCAAGTTAAGTATTTCTGGTATATTGTATCTCTTGAAATTGGATAAATGGGAAATTGAGTTAAGATTAAGTCTAGAGGAGATTGGGATTTCCATAATAAACGCAATAATAACCCTGCATCCAGAAAACTCCATGTTTTGATATGACAAGGATAAGTGACTTAGCAAAGAAAGAGGTTTTACGAGAATGGTAATAAATTCTTAGAAAGGTATTTCACACGATGCGACACAAGCCAACCCCGAAAAAGGATCAAACTCCTGATGATCTTCATGTAGTCAGGAAAATAGAGTTATTACTGTGCACCACTCATATTCTTTTCTAATCCAAAGAGTGTGTCTCTCCTCGTCTCTTCCATCTTTACAAAGTTTCACGCATGGTTGCAAAACCAAGGAGAAAATGAAGATGAGATTGCTCAACCAACCAAGATTCTTTACGCAACGTATATACGCAACTAGTAATGCGTTGATTTTACTGCTGCATAAGAATAACTACATTCCCTTCGTTTATTTCCCGAGTGGAACAGAAAATGTAAATAAGGTGAGTGGTGAACATACCCAGAAGGAAATTAACATGGTTGTTTGAGGGGAAACTAAGTACGCAAGTGAAATTGCTCTTTGGGATGATAATAATAGTTTTTCTTGTGTATACCTCTTCTCCACAAGTGAAACATTTTCTCTAGACTTTCTTTTTCTGTGGGATTCTTCGCGGCTGGAAAATCTTGTCTCTTGTGGGTTGTTTGTGTATTTATGCTCCGTTAAGTGGTTAAGTAGATTAGTTGGTTAGATAAACAGGGAAGAAAAGGATAGGAATCATTTCCTTCTTTTTACATAGTATTGCATTGCACTCGGAAAAGATGGAAAGAGTCGTTTTCCTTCGCTATCTGATATTTTACCCGCTTTCATCATTTTCTTTTTTGCACAAACTTCTTGTAGGAAAGATCTTCTCAAGTGTATTTAACGAGGTAGACATTTCCCAGCTTTGATTTGGGAAAAACTTACATTTCTCTTTTGAGATTGCAAAAGAAACAAAATTCTCCTTTCTCCTCAAGAGAGGATCTTATTGTGAGAAGAGATGTTGCGAAAAAGGCACAGAGTATCTGGTTCAAGAGAATTGTGTAGATTTTATGGCAAACGAAAAATGTCCTCGAAAACTTTTTCAAGTGTTTATGCTTTCTTGTCTAGGACCTCATAATAATCATTGTGATGTCGGGGGAAATGATAATGTAATGAGAGGATCTTCCCCCTACTTGACAAGTTTTTTTCGCTAGAAATGATACAGTGTCACTTGACTTGAGGATCTCAGCTATTTTCCTTCTTTTGAGAATTGCAAACATACAAACTGGGTTAGAAGCTTGTTGCACTTTAGCAAAACTTCAGTGATGAAGATGAGTGGTTATTAAGGTTTCGGTGGAAAAACAAAAGTGCATTTTGGAATGGAGTATTGAAGAAGAATCCTGTAGCAAAGTGAATACCTCCTTCATTTTTTGTCATGTCATGTCAAGGAGGAAAAAACATGACTTTTCTTCTTCAATATATCTTCCATGTATCATTGTTATCAGAGGATCACATACACACTTCATGTCTTTTCTGGTCTCAAGTGGCTTCTTTTCCTTACACAAAATACGTACATATTTTTTTCTTCAAGGGGACTTGAATAAGGTGAGTGCACACGAGCACAAAAATACATTCATATGTATCTCGTCAATTCCCTGGATGAGCCGATATTAATAAATATCAGCATAAATCTAAAGTGACTGAAGATAGTTGGCTTCCACAGAGAAACCCTTTTTGTATCAGGATTCCCTGGAAAAGGAAAAGACGTGGAAGAAAATGTTCCTTGTGAAACCAACCCATTCGTATTATTACCCGCAGAGATATATTTTTATTGAAGTTTATAAGAATGGAATGGCAAAACTGGGAATTCTCTCGTTTTTATTTATTGAATCCTCCTCTTATAACATTAGTTATGCATGTATGGTAAAATGTATTGGATTATTTCTGCTACAAGGATATGTATCACATAGAAAGCTTGTCACTCGGGCTGGGAATCTTCCAGTGAAAAATAGAGTTACCGTTGCAGAGAATAAGCTAATGTACGACATGTGTATTCTTGATTTTCTTCAACAGAGATTTACGATGGGAACTATACAGAGGAGCTGGGACCAGACGCCCAAGTGGATTTCCCTGATACCCAGGCACCTTTGGAAATCGGTGAGGAATTTTATCGCATTTTTAGATTCTTTTTTACACTTAGAAGTTCCGTAAGTGACTGCATTTCTGGTAACAAGGGTATTGTTCAGATTTAGATTCCCACCTGGAAAAATGTACTTTGTCATTGTTATGTAAGCTAAAGAGTTAAAAAGAATTATTTACAAAGTTACATACTTTATTTACAATGTGAACTTGTGTGTCTGATAATATGGGAGCAATAAGTTGAGAGTACATTTTTAGACCGGCGTTTAAAAATGCATTGCTTATTTGCCACTACGTGACATTTCCTTCAAATGCATTGATAATGCTAATAATGCACCCAAACCAAGCCAATAATGGTGTTGCACATATTGCCTTCCACTTTAGTGAACATCTTCTTTTCCCCCTTTTCATGATCCGGTCATATTATCCATTCAAAATCACTTATGTTTTGCATTCATCATACGTATATGTATTCCACTGTGTGGTTCAATTTACGTCATGGCTTTCAAACGAATATTCCGTTTTTTCTTCAAAGAATGAGGAATTGTCTAAGCTATGTCATATATCAGAGAATAGTCCTTTGAATGTTATACTGCTTTCCCTAGTATAGAAATACTCTCAATTATTGAGAAGGAATGGAGCCAGTTGGGGAAAGAAAGACTGGAAACGTTTCTAGGGATTCGTGTATTGAATTTGAATACATAAAATTTAATATGAAAAGACTTTGTATTGTTGAGGGAGGTTGACTTGCGTAGAATTTTTTAAGCTGGAGTCGCCCATTCTTTCTGAGAAAGTACCAGCTTACCTTGATTTCATTACGCATTCATAGAATCAATTCCACGTATTTACCTATCATGTCTATTTTGACTTTGTGCTACATTTTTACGTCAAGACTTTGAGGAGTGGGAGGAGAGTATTGTATTTTTCAGGGTTTTTGTATTTTTCAACTGTCAATTCTATTCACTTGAGTTACCGTGAGAAAAAAGGGTAGCCTCGCGTGATATACAAGTTGGCGTGGTATGGGAAAGTAAAAAATTGAAGATTTTATGTCATTTCAATATTTACTCAGAATGGAAAGTCCCTGGGAGGAATTATTAGGAAGCGAGCTCTATCCAAGCGAATTTGCATGTTAAAGTCGGTGAAAATAAATAAAGTAAACTGGAGAGTATTCTTAGAAAAAAGTGAAAAACATTTGACGTTAAATTACTTACAAACGAGACTTCCTATCCTGCTTCTTTCAAAACTCAATTAATCAAAACAGAAGGAAGGCAATTTTTACATGTTTTTCCCAAACTTGAAGCCAAGCAGGATAACCATATTTATAGATTTTGGTTCGTTACCTCAACTTTTCCCCGTTTGCTTTGGCATCCACCTTATTGCAAATGAGTTGTGGTGAGTGAGTCTGGAAATTGGAAAAGTTTAATTTTCTCTGTTATTAATAAATTTAGATGGGTAGACAGTTGCAAACTCAGACACGGAGTGTATCACGATGTCTACGATACTATAAATGGGTTCATTTCCAGCGGAAAATCCTTATTACTCAAGTAGGCAGTGAAGAAAGTTTATTTTAGCTTAGCCAATAACAACAACCTACATTTTGTTTTTACTGCGCGCATCCTTTCATCAATGTATCAGGTATAAGTAGTATAAACAACTATATGCATATGTTACGTTGGTGGTATGATGACAAACATGAGTTCATTAATTTTTTTTTCTCCTGTCTGAATACTTTTTTCTCTTGTTTATTAATTCATCGTCTGGACAAGTAATTTTGTCTGAAATAGAAAGAATTTCATTTTTTCCACAAATTACCTCACAACTAGAATAAATGGTTGGTGGTATATCCCCTCTAATATCAGAAATGCACTTTTGAAATTACATCATTTCATTTTTTCCC